>CAUYSK010064928.1:0-20407 GCA_963575035.1 Avahi laniger | reverse complement strand
TGAAAAAGGGTTTTAAATAGCTTCACTTAAAATTCCCAATCAAAACTTTTTTTTTTTTTTTTTTTTTTTGATAAAAAGTATAACAGTTTTACCCGGCAACTGTGCCGGTGCCTCATCATAGAGCAAAGCCACAAAAAACATCTGCAGACAGAAAAAGGGTTTTAAATACCTTCACTTAAAATTCCCAATCAAATCTTTTTTTTTTTTTTTTTTTGAGACAGAGTCTCACTGTGTTCCCTGGCTAGAGTGCCGTGGCGTCAGCCTAGCTCACAGCAACCTCAAACTCCTGAGCTCAAACGATCCACCCGCCTCGGCCTCCCAGAGAGCTAGGATTACAGGCGTGAGCCACTGCGCCCAGCCAAGAGGGTGTTTTTACAGTATTATTTACTAGAACAAACATTTGGCAGCACTTGGTGGTTAAATTGTGGAGATCCATTTGAGAGGCCAGTATTTGCTGTGAAGAACCCTGTTCTGGAAAGACATTTAAGGGTGTGGGGGAAACACTTATGATATGTTGTGGAATCGGAAAAGCAGCTATGACTCTAGGTGTAGGTGGGTAGGTACAGGCCGGGGCCACCAAAATGGCAATTCTGTAGGGTTTGACCTAACAGTACAGGGACAATTAGCACCCCCACCCCTGCTCCATAACAGGGGTACATGAAACAGAATGGGAATAGATACCCAAACGCTAACATCAGTGGGTTGTATTCTGTACTTATACTTTCTATGCGGTATCTTCCATTATTTCCCCCAGTGAAATATTTTTGAAATCCAGAAACGTAAGTCACATTTATAAAACGTTCCCAGAGACATTTCTCCAAGTTGGGATGCAGGCTTTCCACGTCACTCTGAAGGCAGTGAATGTCTCCGGGGTGTGTCCTTGACACTCTGGCCAGCCAGGGTGGAGTGACCCAGCTGGGGGCCACGGGCCACACTGAGCCGGGGCTGCCCCGCCCATGGAGGGGGGCTTGGGGGAGCACTGGGCGGGACTTTGGTGGCAGGGACTGCACCTGGCACCAGTGGTCTCCCACAGGCACGCATGCCCCTCCCTGTCTGGCCTGCAGGAGCTGGGGGTCTCCTTTGGGGAGTGCAGTGCTGCCTTGGGTCACAACATCTTGGAGCCCATGGTGAACCTGGCCCGGTGAGTGCTGCCCAACCCCAGCCCTCGCCACACAGAATCCTCTGGAACGGTCTGCAGCCCCACTCCTGACTCCCGTGTGGGAAGGCAAGGCCCATTCTGAGGAAAGGGGTCAAGGAAGCACCTAGTTTCCTAACAGGGAGGGAGAGAGCACTGCACTAAGAGTCTCTTGACTCCAGCCTGACCATTCCCATTAGCTGTATATCTCCCTAGACGCCCTTTCCCCTCTCTGAGCCTCAGTTTTCTCATCTGTGAAGTGGACTGGGAAAGGGAGTATCTGTCTCCTGCTCCCAACCTTCCATGGATTTAGAATAAAATCCAAAAGCCTGTACCCTCTCTAGTGCCATCTCCCCTGCCGCCCTCCACTCTCTCTCTCTCTCTCTCTCTCTCTCACGCACACGCTCACCGAGCTCTGACCACTCAGAGACGCCCCCCTGACCACGCCCTCCCAATCCCACTTTGGATCACAGCTCCGTCTGTGTCTTTCATTGTCAGATTGACTTTTGTCGTAATTAGGTTT
The DNA here is from genome assembly GCA_963575035.1 of Avahi laniger. Classification (NCBI taxonomy): domain Eukaryota; kingdom Metazoa; phylum Chordata; class Mammalia; order Primates; family Indriidae; genus Avahi; species Avahi laniger. The sequence goes on along the minus strand of CAUYSK010064928.1, from coordinate 18,749 downwards.
GCATTTGTCTGTTTGCTTGTCCAGGAAGGCAGGGCCATGTCTGCTTTGTCAGCCCCTCCCTCCATACCTAGGGCCTGGCACATACCAGGTGCTCGATAAATGAATAGGATGAGTAAGGGGTCGGGGGGCCAGAGCAGATGAGCTCCATCTGCACGTGGCAAATATCCCGTGAATAAATACTTCCCAGCCCCCAAGCTCTCTCTCGACCCTGAACCTTGGCCTCTGCCCAGAACGCACTCCCCTTTCTTCCAGCAAACCCTGTCCGTGGCTCAGGTCTTGGCTCAGATCCTACCTCCTTCCTCCCTGTGTCCCCCCAGGACCTGGCATGAGGTCCTCTGTGTGCTCCCCTCATCCAGGGTCACTCCTGGGTTGCAGGTCTCCCTCCCTCACTACTCAAGGCAGGGAACGCTGGCGTCTTTGTAGTAATCAGAGCCCCTCGCACGGTGCCCGGCACCCGGCAGGCCTGAAGGAGTGCCAGAAAGAGTCAGAAGGCCGAAGTCTCTGCGGCTCCCGTGTGGAATGCAGGGTGGGGGCCGAGCTGCTGGGGGGTGGTCAGGGTGCAGCCTCCCAGCCCCGCCGCTGCACCCAGGGCCCCTCTGTGCTGCTCCTGGGAGGTGAGAGAGGACCAATGTCTGTGCATCCTCACGCAGGTCACTCAAGACGCAAGAGGACCGCCTGAAGGGCTCGCTGGTGGAAGTGGCCCCCAAGAGGCCGCCCAAGAGAGCCCGCTGCTGCTCCTGACTGCCTGTCCTGTCCGGGGACGGCCACCCCCCTTGGTTCCCCCTCCCTCAGCTCCCATCCTGCCTTACAGGACACAGCATCGACGGACAGGACCAGCTTGGAAGTCCAGAAATCCTCACATCAGAACTTGGTTTCCAGGGCGCAGGCTGTGTTACCTCTGCCCTCCGCCCTCCAGAGAAAGACTTCGCTTTGTAAATAAGGCTTGGGGGCTGGGGGTATTCTTCACAACTCTTTAAAGAAAGGAAAAGTCTAGAAAACCAGCTTAAGGAAAATACACCAAAATATTGGCTACATATCTGTGGGTGGTAAAATTATAGGGCGATTGCGAGGGAGTGTTATTTTCTTCTTTATACACATTTGTATTTTCAGATTTTCTGCAATGACTGGGTATTCTACAGATAAACAGGAAAGAGAGGTTGAGAAGGAGGAAAGAAACTTTTCCAGGCGCTTGCTTTGGTGCCGATTCCAGTGGGTATAATCTGTTCATTTCAGAGTCCCCCGTTCCAGCAGTCCCGACGCTCTCTGCCCCGCAGGGCGTTGCCAGCCTTGCTGTGCTCATTGCTGCTGTGATATTTGCAAGTGTGGGATCCGATGCCGGGGGAAGAGTGACGTTCTGATGGCCCCTGACATGCCCTGATGCCCTCGGGTCTCCCTGAGCCCCAACCTCACTCCTTTCCCCATTATCCACCTCCAAGGGGTCACATTCGGGAGCTCTGCCCCCTGCCCCAATGCCACAGTGTCCCCGGGGGCAGCACTTCGCCCTGCGGTGTCAGTCTCTGGATGCATGTGAGGCGCAGCGGGGGTGCGGCTGGTGTGGCCTGGGAGCAGCGGGGAACCTGGATTCAGACTCACTGACAGGCTTCCCTTTGGAGCTTTGGCAGGAGTTCCTGGAGCCCCACGACTGTCACCTCCTGAAAGGTGGCTGCACCTTATAGCCCAGGGCCGGAGCTCCTAGTGCCCTCAGGGAGTCAGAGAGACAGCCCCTCTCCCCGGCACAAGCTGGCACTGAGTTTGGGACTTTGTAACCATTGAGGCACTGGGGGATTCCCTGGCCGAATCGGAGGAGACTTCAGTTTCACAGAGAGGCCAGTGAAGACAGGTCCAGGGACAGAGTTACAGAGAGAGGACGAAGCAGAAAGGGGAGAGCAGGCGGTGCAGGGCAGAGCCCTGTTCCCACCGGGTTAAGCGAAGTCTTCGCTCCCGGCCCCCATCCCTCTCTCGGTTCTACGAGGGCTGCCTCAGCAGCAGTGAGCTCCCCGTCACCTGAGGCACACAGCCAGAGCCAGGTGACACTTGGCAGGAGGTGAGGTGGAGAAGATTCTAGCTTCAGAAGCCAGCAAAGGCTGGGTTAGATGCCCTCCAGGGAGCCCCTGCCACCTTCAGGCTGTCTGCGGGAGTCCTGTGATCCGGCCAGCTGATCCTCTTGCTGGGCCTCTCACTGGGTCTTTCCTCCCCCAGTGTCTTCTCCCTTCTCCGACCCTGTCCCCAGCGCACAAGCCCTGCGTGCAGGGGCTGGAACGAGTGAGTCCGGCCCTGGCTGAGGGTGGGGACAGGTCCTGCTGTTGCTAATGGCTCTCTCTGGGACCCAGGGCCCCGGCAGGCACCGACGTCTCTGTTCTGTGGGCCAGGGAGTTAATGAGGCAGGGAGGCAGGTGTGACCCCTGAGGGAGCCGCAGAGCAGACAGAGCCCCTTATCCCTTGTGGGGCCCAGTGCGGGAGTGGTCCCCAGGCCTGCCCCTCCCATCTCACTCTGCTCTGGCCTCAGGCAGCTCAGGTGCCCTAGCAGTGGGGCGCTGGAAGGGACCACCCAGAACCCTCTGTTGCCTTCCTCTGGCTGGATCCACCTTCTAGGCAGGGTCCAGGTGCACAGGGGCCACCAGACTTTCCCAGTGTTAAAGGGCTCGCCAGTCGGCAAGCAGGACCCAGGAACCTCAGAGCAGCACGAGGTGGGTAAGGACAACAGCAGGAGGGACTCACGGTAGACTTCAGAGTGAACTTTCAGGCAAGTGGCAAGTTCTCACAGCATGTCAGCCAAGGGGGCCCCTGGCTACACCTCAGCTTGAGGCTGATTAAGGAAGGTAGGACTGGGCTGAGCGGGCTCTTGGTGTGGACCGAGAAGAGGAGGGCGGGGGCAGAATGGAGGTGGGGCAGGAACTCCGGGAGAAGAGAGCTTTTTGGAACTGAGGTGGGCAGGGGCAGAACGACAGCCATCCTCTACGCCGCGCCTGTGACGTGCCGGCCCTGTTCTGAGCACTTGACTCATAGTACCTCATTTAATCCTCACGTCGTCAACACCACGCGGCTGGCATGTTATTGTTCCCGTTTGACAGACGAGGAGAGTGATGCAGTCACATAGCCAGTAAGTGCTGGAGCTGGCCTCAAACCTGGCTCCAGTCCCGGAAAGCTTAACCCTTGGGTTTGGAACTTCGCACAGCAAGAAGTGGATGCTTGGGCGGGGCAGGCCAAGTCCTGCAAGCCTCTTGCGCTCCCCCACCTCCTCTCCAGAAACAGCCCATGGCGTCGCGGCTTGGGTCAGGAACAAGAGATGAGAAGGCGATGACGAATGGCAGGAAAGTGGCCGAACTACCGCATTCGTCCAGGGCAGCTGGGGTATTTGGGCAGGTCCCTCATTTCCTCCTTCCCCTGTGGTCCCTGGATCCAGAGTCTGGGCCCCCAGAGGGGCGCTGGCATCAGAACTCACAGAGGTGCCCCCAGGCTCTGCTCCCCGTTGGGGCACGGTGCTGCCCCGGGGCCTCGGCGACCACGCTAGTCCTGCAGGAGGGGCTCAGGGACTCCTCCAAACCTGGCTTTAACGCAAGAGAAGGGTCTCCCAAGCGCCCCGTGCAGGAGAAACGGGGAGGAAACTCCAGTCAGGACCCCTTTGGGCTGCCTCGCGTACTGCCGGATCCCCGGTGCCTGGCGCGGAGAAACGCTTAGGAAATACTACCAAATTAGGGGATCAGCTAAGGCACAGGGGTCCTTGCCACAGTCCTCCTGAGTGGGGGCTGGGCTGTGGGACGGGGGACGGGTGGGCGAGGAGGGAGGACTGGCAGCTGGGTGCAGCCTCCCCTCTCCTTGCCAGGGACTGGCACAGCACAACCCGGAGGGCAGTGGTGCCCACGCCGGTCTGCCCCGAGACTCAGCTGGGACCTTTCAAACGTGCCAGACCCCAGACCAATAAACCGTGTTTCTGGGGCTTCTGTACTTTTGAAACTCCCCAGGTGATCCCAATGCGAAGACAAGCTTGGAACCGCTGGTCACAGCTTTTTATACTTTTTCAAAGCCCTTTCGTATTCTCTTTCTCATTTTAACTGCGAATCAAGTTAAATCTGCTTATTTCATAGATGTGTGTGTTTGTATGATCTTTATCAGATTATAAAAGCAAGTTGTACTCCCTGCGGAAATTTTAGAAATAAAGATATTACAAGGCATCACTGAGGTAGAGGGAACATTAAGAAATCCTCCCAAGGCCCCAGAGCTGCCAAGTAGCAGCGTCAGGATTTGAACCCAGGGCATTGATGGAGCCCATCCATCAGGTTGTCGTGGGGTCTGGAGGGGCCGATGTGTGCCAGGGCAGGCACGTGTGTGGGCGACGGTATGCGGGGCCGTGGAAGGAGGGGCTCGGCAGGGGCAGAGGAGGCAGCCTTGGGGCTGTTTCCTACGCTGCCTCATGTCTGCCACAGAACGGAGCCCAGCGCCACATTCACTGCCTCCTTCGCGGTCACACCTGAGCGACTGCTCCGGCTCACCTGTGCCGGGGTCTGCGGTGCCATCCTCCTGGCGGGGCTGCTGGTGGTGGGCCGGGGCCGGGCGCCCCCTACCCGCTCCTTGTCCTGACCAGCAGCCTCCTGGTGAACATCACGCTGTCCGACCTGCTCCTCCTGGCCCGTGTGGCGCCCGTGCTGCCGCTGAGCTTCCCGCAACACGCCGGGTGGCTGCGCCCTGCCGTCCGCACCACCAGTCAGGCCGCCACCACGTTCTGCACCTTCTGCAGCATGGTGGCCACAGCTCTGCTGCGCCACATGGCCGCGGCCCGGCCTGACGTGGCCTTACCAGCTGGCCGGGGCACCCACTTGCTGCTCTGTGGGGCCATGTGGGTCCTGGCCTCACTGAGTCCCTGCCCGACTGGCTGTTCCAGCGGGTGGCAGCGGAGGGGGAGACGGCGGGGCCCCCACGACCGGGGCCTGCCTCTTGCTCCTGAGCTCCGCTCGGACCTCCTGCTGCTCCGCCTTGCTGGGAGCCCTGGCCTTCCTGCCCTGCCAGCCGGGGCTGGGCTGCTCTTCCAGCCACATGCGCTGGTTGCCGCGGCCGCGAGGCCCCACGGGGAGAGCGTCCAGGAGCACCAGGAGAACACAGGGCTCATCCTCGTGGCGCTGCTGGTTTTCGTGCTGATGTGGGGTCCCTGCTCTGTGCTGGGCTACGTGGCGGCCACGGCCTCCTGCCTTCCACACCGGAGGCTTTCGTGGCCTCCAGCCTCTGCCCGGTCCTGGCCTACTCCAGTTGTGCAGTCAGCCCCATCCTCTGCTTCCACCCCTCCCGCCCCTTCCGAGCAGGACTCCGGGACCTCTGCTGCAGCCAGGCGTCCCAGAGGTGTGGGAGGGGTAGCCACGGGGATGGAAAGAGTCCAGCCTGGCCAGGAGAGGGCCTGGTGGGGGTCTGAGAGGCCAGGGTGGCAGAAGGGCTGACACTCAGTTGCACCTCTTCACATTCATCTTCTGTTACCAGGACGAATTCACTCAACACACGTAGGGTGCGTAGAAGAGTGTCTGGTGCTTAGTGCATACGTATGCATGTTGGTCACGGCTACTGCTACCATTTTATTAATTCAGGGGCATCTGAGGTGAGCGGAAAAGAGGGTGGCAGAGGCGCTTCCAAAGGCGGAGAAGTAGGTGGAGGAATGGTCTGCAGCCTGCGGTCCTTAATTCTGAAGGCCGGGGCTAGGGGGCCAGCTGCAGCCCGGGTCGGGGCTCAGAGCCCGGGAGTGCCTTTCAGCGCCCCTCCCTTCTCTGCCCACCCCTCTGCAGCTCTGTCCCGCACACCCCTTGGCCCAAGATGGGAACAAAAATAAAAAGTCCACCACGGAGCCATGAGTCTGTGCCTGTGAGTGTCAGAACATCCTCCCTTCTCCCCCGCGGTGTCTCCTCCTGAGGTGGCTGGGGTGGGGATCTCTTTTAGGGCCTTTTCCTTCTCTTCAGAGGCCAAGCTGAGGGCTCCATCTTCCCCACCCGCCGGCCTCCCTCAGTCTTCTGTGTTGGCCTGGAAACCAGGGACACTGTCTCTGCTGAAATCCCCAAGACAGCATGTTCTGCTTGGTAATGGCGTTACCAGCTAAACACACATCGCGCACACGCGCACACACACACGCACACGCCCTGATTCTCTGGTGAAAAGCCTGGGAAACATTGTGTTGCATCCAGTCAAATTGGAATCTTTGCTGTAGGACTTATCAGAGCCTTGGAAATCCTAAAGGCCATTTAGATTCTCTGACAGGGGCTCACAGCAGGTGGTTTCCCAGACTCCAAGCCAGGAAACCGACGTCCTGTGGAACACACCTTGAGAAGGAACCCAGGAGAGAAGCTACGGTGTCGGGCACAAAAGACGCCCTCGGCATCCTGTCCCGTCCTGGGGCAGCGGCTCTGAGCCTCGGTTTGTCTGCCAGGCAGGCGTCTCCTCCCAACACGTTCCCACGGCGCCCATGGGGCGGTTCCGGGAACTTCCCTTCTGCCGAGCTGCGACCCCACCCCGTTCCCACTCAAAGCATATCGGAATGCAAGTCAGAGGGGCATCTAATTATAGGGACAGCCATGAATCAGCTAATTTACTATAAAATCATAAGAAGTAAACAAGTCCCAAACTTCGGTATAATTAGTACTGAATTCCTTGTGATGCGCAGGTTGGGAATGGCTGCCTGGAAGGCTAATCTGAGAACAAACTTGCCTGGACAAGGGATGTGTCCCCCTTCACTGTGATGCTGGCCCCTCATGGCCACAGGGGTTTATACGTGAACAGGGACAAGGGGAGGAAAACGGTGTTTCCTGTGCACCTAAAGCACAGTGTGTCCTGGGCACTTGTCACAACAGCCTGTGCACATACTACCTGTCACTCTGGCCACACGACAGTCCTACAAGGGAGGAGCGATGGCCCCGTTGCACGGGAGGTAGGAACCTGTCATGGGCTCGCGGCCTGTGAGTCATCCATGCCGGGCCAGGAGCCCCGTTTGGTGCCCACAGCCTCCGGCCCCTCCCGTCGGCCTGGCGTCAGTACCCCACGATCGTAGCTCACTGCCCCAGAGCAGAGGACCCCTGAGCATACAACTCTGTGCGTGAGCCTCCAACACCTGAGTGGGGCCCGGCGCTAATATTCAGTGGGCACTTGATGTGAGACGAGTGACTGAGTGATCACACGCAAGGACGTGATCGTGTGGCCTCTCTCACTTCCTGTTTCACTCGGAGTAAACGGCAAAGGCCTCCCCAGACTATAAGGGCCTGTGCGTTCTGGCTTCTTCGCCCCCAGCCTTCTCCCGCTCTTTCCCTTCCCAACTCAGCTGCGGCCTCCCTGCGCTCCTGCAAACGCCCCACGCCGCCGACCTCAGCGCTCTTCCCCTCCTTGGAGCCCTCTTCCCGATACCAGCGTGGCTCCTGGGCTCACTTCCTTGGGCTCTCCTCCCTGCCACCTCCTCAGAGAGGCCCTCCCTGACCCCTCGCCCAGAACATCGCCCGCCACTCTCCACCCTCATCGTCTCTCCTCTTCCTCACCATACCCGGAATGACGTGATTAACCCGTGCGTTTATACGCCTGCTGTTTGTCCCCGGCTCACTCGCGCGTTTGCTGCAGACCCGCGCGGAGACACAGCGGCGTCCCCAGTGCCCAGCCGAGCCTGGCGCGCAGTGCCTGCTCAGTAAATTCCTGCTGAACAAAAGCACTGAAGGAGGGGAGAGAGGACCTGGACTCTGCGGGGCAGCAGCATCTGTGCTGCATTTTTCAGAGAAAGAAAAACAAGGGACTTTACTAAAAGAACCAAATTTACTTCGGATTAAGGCAAATTCCACAGAGATTGTCTCAGAGACGGGCACAGGACCAGACACCGTAGAAACACCACCATCATGCATGACAGGGGCAAGTGGAGCCGGGCAGCAGGCGGGGCGGGGCCTGTCTCCACCCGGCACGAGGGACCGGCGGGCTGAGGAGCCCCATGCACAAGAGGGACTGGCATGCGTGACCTGCCCTGAGGGGGGGCTCGGCGCGAGAGCCCTTTCCCGCCCCGCCCACGGCAGGGGCAAGAGCTCAGCTCAGATGCCAAGCCCAAGGATGAAGGAGCAGGGTGTGTCTGGGGTGATGGGATGAGACAAGGGGACCCTAGAGCCAAGACGGCCAGGGGTGAAAGGTCACATTTTTTAGGAGTGGGGGGAACTGGGCATGGGATGTACGGACCCTCAGGACGTCGGAGCTGAAGGAAGACTGGGCCTGTCTGGCCAACCCTCTCACCGCACCCATGGAAACTGAGGCCCGAAAGGCAGAAGGGCCGTGCGTGGGTCCCCACAGCAGGCAGGGTGGAGGCAGGCTCGTGCCCAGGGCAGAGAGGGCAAAGAGCGGGGCGCACGGGCACCAGCGCAGGGCTGCTCCTTGCGGGCCTCCAGGCAGGCAGAGCAGGGGGCGTCAAGGGCCCTGTCAGCCTCTGGAGGAAGAATGGGGTGCCTGGGGCTAGGAGTTCACCAGGGCAGCGCCTGCGCAGCTGCGTGTCCAGAACTGATGCCACGCTGGGCTTGGGAGGCACCTCAAAGGACTCTGCTGGAAACCCCCATTTCAGGCCCATGCTGTGGCCCGGGGTCCACCCTCACAGCCCCCCATGGCTCCACAGGACTCTCATTGCACACAGCGTCCCTGGGAGAGGCCACAAGGAACAGGGCACTGGATAGATAATGAGGTGGGGGCCGGGGCCAGGAGCAGACACCACTGGAGGATAGGCAAGGGGCCGGAGGCCAAGCCCAGGCTTCAGGGACAGGTGACCAATGTAGAGATGCCTGGGGGATGGGGACTCCAGGGACCCCGATTATTTTTCACACCTCTCTGGTTGGGCTAGAGCCAGGTGCTGGGGAAGAAGAGCTGGGATCCAGACCCTGTACCCCCTCCAAGATCTGTACCCCCCAATTCCCTGGGTTTGGGCAGTCAGTGGGGCCAGGAAATTGAATAGGGGTCTCCAGTGGTCCCCTACCGGCCTCCCGGGCACACAGATGTCCCAAAGTCCAGGCGGGCCGTCTGTGGGCAGTCTGGGGACTCTGCCTGCCATTCTACTGGCCGCCCCTAGGCCCCAGCCAGTGGCCTGCTGTGGAGCAGGTTCAGATGTGTGTGTGCAGCGGGGAGGCAGGGGGCGTGCAGGCTGGGGACTGCGGGGGTGAGTGTGCTGGTGCTGCGGGCGGGGGGCGCGGGCGGATGCCCTGTGCCTTCATGTAGGACACCAGCTGGTCGGGGATCTCGGCCAGCACGTCCCGGGCCAGGCGGGCCATACTCAGCACGTGGTTGCCTGTGCGGTCCACGTAGTCCCGGAAGGGCACGAACTGGCGAGTGAGAAGGCAGAGTTGGGCGGTGCCTCCCACCGGACCCCAGCCCCCCGGATCTCCAGGCCTGGGGTCATGTCCCCGCCCCACCTCCAGCCTCCGCTCACTTTACTTAACCCGCCTTGGTGAATTCCCTGTCATAGTCACTGTCCTTCCATTCACTCAGCAGACAGTCACTGAGCACCTGTTCCCCGCCACGACACACCACGGAACGAGACTCCCTGGTCTCTGAAGTCTCAGCCGCAAGCAGGGCACTCAGCAGGTGCTCAGGGAACGCTGATTGGATCCCCTGACCTCTGTGGCACATGCCCTCCGCTCTCCGCAGAGCCCTGTCTCTGGCCTCTCTTCTCCCCTTGTCTCTCTGGGGCTAATCTGGCGACACCCAAAGCCAGGCCACCCTGGCCCCTCCCTCACTGCTGCCGCTGGGACCTGGCGTGGGGCTGGTCCCACCTCCCAGAATACCCTCGCTCTGGCTCCCAGCCCCATCTCTGGCGTCCAACCTGGGATACTCTTTTTTAAACAAGAGGGTATGGAGAATGTCAGCTTTTTATGCCACATATCCTAAGCTCTAGGGCCCCGTCTGCGGGAGATTCCCGAGGGAAGTGCTTGCTGAGGGGCCTCTGCCTGGCTGGCTGGGAAATCCCTGAGGACGAAGACCTTTCTGCTCCTCATGTTGCATCCTACGTGGGGTGTGGAGACATTGATTCAGTTAACCGAGGGACGCCTGCCCTTGTAGAGGGCTCTGCACTAAAGACACCCCTCCACCTTCAAGGGGCTTGACCTCACTGCGAAGGCTGCCGGGCAGAAAACAACAGAAAGCGCCAGACTACAGGGGCCTGGGGACCCGGGGAGGGCTGGCACAGTGTTCTGGGTCACGTTCAGGGCACCAACGTTGGGACTGAGTCTTGGACACGGCAGGGAGGGGTCCAGCCCAGAGAGAACTGTGGCCTGAGGACGAGTCCTGTTCCCTTCTCTGGTGGCCAGGTCACTTGGGGCTTCCAGCGCCTCCCTGCAGGGCCCTTCCCCAGGGAAGCCCCCAAAGGGGGCGTGAGGTCAGCCTGGCTAGACGGGCTCTCGCGTTTCCCATGCAGCAGGCAGGGTCTGGGCTTCACCTGGACGATGTCCCGTTCAGCCAGCTTCCCCCGGGAGGAGATCCGCACGTCGTCACCGTCCAGCTCCACCATGGCTGTGCGGGGAGGAGCGGCGGGGCGGGGGGCGGGGCGGGTCAGTGGTGGACACCTGGGCCTGCAGGACTTGTCCTCCAACCCCAGCCCAATCTGGGGCAGAGACCATTGGCCCACAGCCCACGTGGGAGACGAGGAAACTGAGGCCAGGAGACAGGAGGAGCCCAGCCAGGCGAGCCTCAGACTTCTGGCGCAGAGCTGCAGCTCCCCACCCTGCCCGGCTCCCAGGGCTGGGGGACGAAGGCTGACTCAGGCCTCCTCCCCACAGCCTTGGGACGTGGGCGCGGCGCACACCCTGGCCTGACACACCCCTCCCTGCGCAAACAAACACACCCTCACGCCCTGCACACTCACCCAGCCACACACGCCGGGGCGTGAGCGCTCGCTCTTTTGGGAAGGGTCCTCTCCAGGGGCCGGGAGCCTCTGGGGAAGCACTGGGTCGGGGTGGGTGATCGGGACAGAGAGGGGGGACGGCAGCGGGACTCACCATCGAACTCCGCCTGGCCCACCCCGACGATGATGATGGACATGGGCAGTTTGGCAGCCTGGAGCCAACGAGGGGCCAGTCGAGAGAAAGGAGAGGTCACGGGTCAAAACAAGAGAGGCAGGGACAGGGAAGAAATAGAGGAGGGAGCATGGAGAGACAGAGAAACACAGGAAAGGGGCAGGGACAGGCAGGAGGTCAGAGAGAAAGACCAAGGGATACCAAGGTGGGGCCCCAGAAGAGGAGAGGGAAGGAGGCAGAGGGCGAGTGGGTCCCAGGTCTGCTTGTGCGAGCCGCCCCGTCCCCTCCTCTGCCGCCGGGCCTCTACCACGCAGGGCCCCTCTTTTATGTGGTTCTGAGGACGGGCCAGTGCGGCTGCAGCGGGGCACAGGGAGACCAGGCAGGCGAGTCATGTCTCTGGGCTTCCCCGCTCTGGGCCCCCCACCTCCTCTGCCTGGCCAGGCCGGCAGGGCTCTGTGCGGCAGTCCTCGAGACAGCTGGCGAGGGAGCCACAGGAGTCTGGAGGGGGTGCAGCACCCATTGCGGTAGAGAGCTGGGCACAGAGCTCACTAGCCAGGCCCTGTCCACCCCGACTCCACTGCCCGGCCCTCCCGCAAGTCCCAGGAGGCTCCAGCCAGGAGCCGGATGAAGGCAGCAGGTCCCAAGGGTGGTGGGGGAAAGGAGAGGCCACACCCCAGTCCACCCCCCAGTGTATCCCCAAAGTGGGAGGAAGGGACCCCTCGAACTGCGCCCCAGCCACACCTCCGTCCCCCCCGCCATCCTCACTCACGTTGACGATGGCCTCCTTGGTCTGCGCCATGTCCGAGATGACGCCGTCCGTGATGATGAGCAGCACCGAGTACTGGGAGCCGTCCTGCACGGCCGCCGCGCTCCTGGGCAGGGCGGGCGCAGGCTGAGGTCTGCCTGGGGGCTCTGGGCACGCTCCCCCCACAACAAGGACCCTGAACACTATGGGGGGACGGCTCTTGGGGTCTCTTCAGGGTCAGGGCTCCGTGAAAAGCAAGTCCGCAGGAAGAGACCGGTGTGGAAACACAGACCTGTGAGCCGCTGCGAGGGAGTCTGGCGGCCGCGCACTCACCTGGCCACGTGGGTGACCACGGGGGCGAAGTTGGTGGGGCCGTAGAGCTGCACGGTGCGCAGGCTGCGGTGGTACGCCTCCAGGATGCCGTCGATGCCGCAGCACGAGGGGTTCTCCTGGTTGCCGTTCTGGGGGCGCGAGGGCGGGAGGCGCTGGGGGATGTGCCGGAACAGAGCCGGGCGGAGAGGCCTGCAGCCCGGGCTCCCCTATCCCCTCTTCTGGGGTGGAGGGCGGGGCAGGGGAGGGGCTCCCGGGGCCCACCCTGAAGGGCAGTATGTGCTTCGGGTGAGCAGGTCTAAACCCTCTTTGCCCCTCCTGCCCCTGCTCAAAAAGAACCCTGAGAGCTACCATGCCCTAACATGACTGTGGGTCTGAGCGGCTCAGGAAGGACCTGTCGCTGATCCGTCCTCGCGGGCTGTGCCCACATGGGGCCTGGCACTCCCAGACATGGCAGGGGCCACTTGCTGTGACTTGGTGTCTCCAGCTCACATGAACGAGGGAGGGAGCCTGAGCAGTTGTCTCCCCAGGGCTGGGACCCCCAGATGATGCCACATTCTACATCCTCCCCAGGACCCCACCTCGTCCCATCTCAGCACCAACTCGGGGAGCTCCTGGAATGACCTGCGGTTGCTCGTACCCAACCCACACCCCCTTATCCTCTTTCTGGGGCCTGGGGGATGTGTCAGCCGCAGCTCCCCTCCACCAGCCCTGCATCTTGTCAGGCACAAGGAGGCCAGAGCCAGCTGTGGGTGGCTTCAGACCTACAGGGGAGGTGTTTGGGAGCAGGGTGGGGAGTGGGTTTCTGGAGGCCTCACTCCCAGACCCCTCCGCGCTGCAGGCGGTCTACCCACAGGGGCTGCGCCTTACAGCCCTGAGCTCAGGGGATGGGAAATCCTCCCCACGCCGCTCCCGAGCCTGTCCCCACACCCCAGTCTGACCAGCCCTCAGCCCTGCGCCCACCAGCAGGGCCTCCTACCAGCGGGAACTCGTGGGACACCCTGCCGTCTGGGGGCAGCTTGGCCCCGAAGCCAAGGGCAGGGAACATCTTGTCGCTGTCGTAGTGCTGGATGATCTCCCCGACGGCGGTCAGTGCCAGCGCGTAGGCGTTCAGCTGGTAGGGGCTCATGTAGTGCAGGGACGTGGACTGCGAGGGGTTTCCTGCGACACGGCGCACGGGAACGTTTGCCGGCCCGGACCCTCCAGCACCCCAGGTTCAGAATGCAGAACCCCTAACTTTCATTTATCCTGGACTCCTCTCTTACCCCACGTTCTCCCTTTGGCGAATCCTGGCTGCCGAGCCTTCAGGGCAGATCCAGGACCCCCCCCACCCCCTCGGTGCCACCACCCTCTGGCTTCAGGGTTGCGGCCGCCTCCTGCCTGCTCTCCCTGCACCCGCCCGCCTGCCCAGCACGCCGCCAGACAGCCGGCAAACCTGCCAGGCCGACCGTGCTCTCCTCGGCGCGAGCCACCAAGGCTCCCATCTCACCCAGGACAAAACCCGGAGCCCTTACAGGAGTCCCCGAGGCCCTGTAGGATCTGGCCCAGTCCCCTCTCATCTCCTGCCATCCTCCCTGTCACTGCCTCAGTCCCAGCCTCACGCTGTTGCTGCCTCGAGACCTTCGCATTGGCTGTTCCCTCTGCTTGGGACACTTTTCCCCAGATGAGGTCTCTGCTCACTGTGGTCATCCCCAAGCAGCCCGTTAAAAGTTGCAGCCTCCCCCAATCCTCCCATCCCTCTTCCTGCCCTGGCTTTTCCCCAGGGCCCTTGTCACCACTAACATAGTCCATATTTACTTATTTGTTCACTAATAAGAGGCAGTTCGGCAAACTGCCAAGTTACCAAACCTGTCTCTATTGTTCTACTGGCTGTGATCTTGCATAAGTTCCTTAACCTCTCAGCCTCAGTCTCCCCACTGTAAACTGGGAGTAATGATACTTCCCATCTCATAGGATTGATGTGAGGATTAATCAGATGTTGTTATTATTATAACTATCATTATTGTTGTTGTTACTAAGGTCCCTCCAGGCTCTGACAGCCCAACACGATACGATGCTGGGCCCTGCAACCATAAGAGGGGTTTCTGACACAGCGGAGCAGGGCGAGGCCTGGGCATTTCTGATTGGTGCAAACATGAGTACTCAGCACCCTACTCAGGGGCCAGAAGCCAAGGCGGTGGTGCTTCTAACAATGCACAGTTTGGTGGCATGATCACTCCTGGACACTTGGCCCCAGCCTGACACTGGGGGAGGGAAGGAAGCCAGAACAGCCTCAGCAAGGTGAGGATGGGGTCCCTGGGCTGGGTCCTGCCTCCCTGAGGACCAGAGAGCTCAGTCTTGGCTCTAGGTCTCCCCTCTAGTCTAGGGGCTGGACCGCGCAGAGGAGGTGGGATTTGATCTTGGTGGGCATCGTCTCTTATCCGGGGCCTTGCACAGGCCCGGAGCACACACTGTCCCATCCCCCTGGGAGACTGGGAGCTCCTCCAGGGCAAGGCTGTGTTCAGGGCATAAACAGCCCCAGAGCCCAGAGTTGTTAGTGTCCACGGTGCCACCTAGGGATACTGTTGCCACCTTGGCTGTATCTTTGGTCCTCCAGGACTAGATACTAGCTCTTCAGTGAGGAAGAGGCCAGAGTCCCAGGGACATGGCTCCCAGCCAGGGCCCACCGCTCAGCCCTTAGAAGCCCTCCCCTTCCCCCAGCCCGCCACTCACCATTGGAGGCGGTGAAATCAATGGCCACGGTGAAGTTGATCTGGGTCCTGGAAGGGAGAGGACAGCAGGAGAGTCACCTGGAGAGAGGCAGCGCTGGGGGCAGGCTGCACAGTGCTGGGCAGGGAGGGAGAAACCTGACTGCCCCCCGGGCCCCTGCCCTTCCAGGTCTGGGACGCTAGGATCGTAATGCCAGCTGCGCCCTCCTCCAAAGGACTGTTGTGGGCATCAAAAGCGTTAGGCCGCGGGAAAGCCCTTTGAGATGAATTAGTTCTGCGTGGACACGTGGCTCTGATTGTGTATTTCCTCCCCAACCCTGTCCCCTGGGCCCACCCGCGCGTGCTGGGGGAGTTCGGGCCTCACTGGATTTCTGGGTCAAATTTGGAGTCAGATTCAGGGTTAAAACTTATTGACAAAACAGAGTCAAAGCAACACTATGCATCTCCTGAGGAGAGAACAAACACCACCCATGAAGCTGTCTTGTCAAAAAACGGAACCGAATCGGATGGAGCCTCCAGAGCCATCTCCCAGTCATTCACAGGAAACACAGGGGCCAGGGGACATGTTGAATGACACCACAGGAGAGCAGCCGGCAAAATCCAGTCCGTGGGAGACGCCATAGATCACTACCAGAACTTCCCACTGGCTGGGCCTCTCAGGTCGGTCTGGACCGCCCGAATCAGAAGCTCCCGGGGTGCGCAGGGCTCCGCCTTAGCACGCCACCGGGTCGCTCGGAGGAGCCCATCGATGAAAAGAGATTTAAGGGATGAAGCCACAATCGCAATGTGGATCTTGCCCAGATTTCTGATTCAAAAAAAATCAATTAGAAGAAATTTTACAAGATGGGGAAA
This sequence comes from Avahi laniger, assembly GCA_963575035.1. Taxonomy (NCBI): domain Eukaryota; kingdom Metazoa; phylum Chordata; class Mammalia; order Primates; family Indriidae; genus Avahi; species Avahi laniger. The sequence goes on along the minus strand of CAUYSK010064928.1, from coordinate 3,129 downwards.
TTTGAACACTAACTAGATATTTGGTATTAATTAACTTGGTTTCTTTAGGTGTGGCTATGGTATTGTTTGTGGTTATGTTTTAGAAAGAAAGCGTTATATTTTAGGGACACATCCTGAAGTATTTGGGGACGATATGTGATGGCTGGGATTTGCTTCAAAGTAACTGGATGTTGGGAGGCTGCGGTGGGAGGATTGTTTGAGCCCAGGAGTTCAAGGCCAGCTTGGGCAATGTAGCAAGATCCCATCTCAAAAAAAAAAACCCAAAATAAAATAAATATTAAGAAAAACTGGGTGAAGGGGAGAGTGCATGGAGCAAGACTGGCTCTGAGCAGTAATTACTGAAGCTGGAGGAAGAGCACCTGGGGTTGAGTATTCCTTTTCTCTACTTTTGCACGTTTGAAACAAATTTTCCATAATAAAAAGTTAGGTTTTGGGGACTCAAATTCGGGGTTGAAATTCTCTGTGGGCTTTGCTGTTCTAGGTTCTGTGCCAGGTGCAGACAGCAAAGCTGACAGACATGAGTCCCTGATAAAGTCTAGTCCTGTGGTTCTCAGTGTAGAATCACAAGGGGAGCTTGTTTAAAAAGAAGATTCCAGAGCTCCACACCAGAGATGCCAATTCAGCTGGTCTGGAGTGGGGCCCCAGAATCTGCCTCTTTCACAAACATCCCCTGACCTCATCTAGGGCTTCTGCATAGGGGGTGCTGGGATCACACCTGGGGAAACTCTGTTCCAGTGGTTCTCAGTTGGGGCCGTGGATGATTAAGACGAGGGTGGTCTCACTTCCCCTACATTTAGCAGAAGGGCCTTATCAGAAACCACAGCTCTCTCTCTTTCTGATCACAGCTGAGCTACTGCTCATGGGCCCCTCACCCTCCAAGAAAGGTCAAGGACATGGTTAGCAGGAGACCCAAATCAGAGTCTGCTGGCCACATCTGTCCTTCCCATGCTCTTTCCCATCTTCTGCTGGCTGGGGGCGGAGCATCCAGTGGACTCCAGCCTACAGGGGAAAAGGAGCCACAAGATAGCAAGAGCCTGGGTCCCTGAATGACTGTAGGGATCCTCTCTCCACCCAACTCTGACATCTCACAGATGAAAAATAAACCTTTATTTGTCTTAAGCCTTGAAGTTAGGGAATTAGGTGTTACAGTATTTACTATATTCGTCTGGTATTTGCTGTCATCTCTCAGTGTGGAATATAGAGAATACGTCTTTGGTAGAGGAAGGGAGATATTTGAAGGGTAAGAGCCCCGCTCCCAGGGCAACGCTTGGCGGGGTGGTACTGGCCTGCAGGACTACAACTGAGGGGCTCTTCCAAATACATGGCAGGAGGAGAGGCAGGCCTTACTTCTTAACTAGTCTTCCCCTGCTCTGGGTTCTGAAAAAGATCAGGGGAAGAAAGCCACTGGAAAGCAGGTAGTTTGTGGGAAAATTACTCCCTGCAGCCTAGTCTCTGCTGCCTTAGGGCAGAACGCAGGCTGCTGAGTAACCAGGTCCTCCTCTGACAGGGGAGGGAGGTGTTCATCCCCTTCCTCCTGGGCCCAGGTGGGCAGGAGAGGGAGGCCACGGTCTCTAGACGAAAGCCTCCATCAGCTTCGTGCCTGGACATGCATGCGGGGCCCTCCCTCCCTGGAGCCAGCTGACTCACGCTCTCCAGAGAGTTTAAAGAGAGGGCTGGCTCTGGGGCTCTAACCTGCCCAGCAAGGGTGGCACCAGCTTTGCCACGCCTCTGATGGCTCCTTTTATTTATTTTTTTGAGACACAGTTTTGCTCTGTCACCGAGGCTGGAGTGCAGTGGTGTCATCATAGATCACTGCAACTTTGAATTCCTGGGCTTAAGTGATCCTCCTGCCTCAGCCTCCTGAGTAGCTTGGACTACAGGTGTGCACCACCATGACAGGCTAATTTTTAAAATTTTTGTAGAGACAGGGGCAATGGGGAGGCTGGTCTTGAACTCCCGGCCTCAAGCAATCCTTCCAAAGTGCTGGCCTCCTAAAGTGCTGGGAGTAAAGGCGTGAGCCACTGCACCCGGCAGGGCTCCTTCTCAGTGAGACCCCGCAGCATACAGCCTTTACTTCGCCAGTCTTCATCTTCATCTCACCCGCCACGCCCCAGGGGCATGCAGGGCTCTGGGCAAGTTGCAAGGTGGGCAGGGCCAGGATTACTGATTACTATGGAATGAAAGGTAGCATGTCATGATGCAAGGAGCCTTGCCACCATCTAGGCGTGTGGCTTCGGGCAAGTTATGTGCAATGGAGATAACCGTCCTGGCCCTGCCCACTGTATTCTGTAAGTTGGAGGCACCATGCAAATGAGAAGGATAAACAGGAGGAGGGTTGTTTGAAAATTTCCAGGTGCTATGGAATGTAAGGGGTGGCTGCTTCACTGCACAGAGAACGGAGCAAGGGCAGGGTCTGAAACGGGCTCCCGGGAGGGGCAGGAAGGGGCAGAGGAGCCCCTTGGGTGCCCGGAGGGAGGGCGTGTGCTCAGTGGGCAGAAGGAGAGCTTGCAACCTTGAGAATGTGCAAGTTCAAGGCTGCAGGAAGCAGAGTCCTGGGAAAGGGGGTGTGGCTTCCCCGGGCCTGCCTTCTCCCTCTGCTCTGGAGAACCAGGGAGCCAGGTGCCTGCTTGGCTGCGATGAGCCTTTGGCAGCTGCCCCTGCCCGTCTCCTTTCCAGACAGGTGCAGCCACTCACCTGCCTGCGCCTGTGGGCTCTCGGCTGCCCTCGCCCTGACCTGGCACCTGTCCTGGCAGGGAGCAAGCCGGGCAGGCCCTCATCTCGCGTCAGGCTCTTTCCGCGAGCTGTTGGCCAGCTCCTTCTGGCCTCCCCGCCTGTCTGGGCCTGGACACCGTCCCCTCTGTTTCTTCCTGTTCCTTAAACTCGTGTTTGACCACCTGCTGGCCCCAGGACCGTGCCCTGGCTCATCCCCCAATCCCACTGCCCCTGACAGGTCCCTGACAACAATGAGCAGGTTAATCACTGCCCACCGCGCCCCGACAGATCAGAGGTGTCAGCAGCTGGAGCTGGGAGGACCCTTAAAACTCACCTACTCCAATCTCTTTGTGTACAGAGGAGGAACCTGATACCCGGGGAGGGAAATGACCAGCCCAAAGTAATCCACCAAATTCA
>CAUYSK010064926.1:0-27229 GCA_963575035.1 Avahi laniger | reverse complement strand
ATTCACAATTGCAAAGATGTGGAAACAACCCAAGTGTCCATCAATACATGAGTGGATTAATAAACTGTGGTATATGTATACCATGGAGTACTATTCAGCTTTAAGAAACAATGGTGATATAGCATCTCTTGTATACTCCTGGATAGAGTTGGAATGCATTCCTTTAAGGAAAGTATCCTAAGAATGGAAAAACAAGCACCACACGTACTCACCATCAAATTGGTATTAACTGATCATGATCAACACATAAGTGTACATATAAGAATAACATCTATTGGATGTAGGGCAGGGGGCAGGGGAGAGGGGGGAGAAGGTAGAAGGGATGGGTATATGCATACACAAAGAGAGAAATGCGCACTGCCCGAAGGATGGACATATTTGAAACTCGGACTTGGGGGGGGGCAAGGGCAACATACGTAACCTAAACATCTGTACCCCCATAATATGCTAAAATAAAAAAAATTGTGCATGAGTTGAGGAGAAAATAAAAGGGGAAGAAGCAGTAGCTAGCAGAGCCAACTCTTTCAAAATGTTTTGCTATAAAAATGGACTGAAAAAATTGTGATTCCTGGAGGGATATTAAGTTGGTTTTGTTTTGTTGAGAATCGAGGACTATAGAACTCTCAGCACATAACAACTCCATCCAATCCCCTGTGCTAACAGACAACCTACCAAACTCTAGCATGGCTTCTAGCAACTTAAAGCCATATCCCGGCATTGACCCTCCCCTATTAAAATGCCTGTCTGAGAAAGATCAAGGCTTCCATGAAAATTTACTGTTTTTTCTGGCCAACACCTAATGATAGGCCCTGATCTCCCTTTCTTAGGACATTTAAAACGAAACGGGCTTGCAATTGTGATACCTTCCTCTGTCCCTTTAAGATGTATACGTATCTCCTACAACTCAGCAGTGTCTTTTTCAAAGACTAGAAAGCCATTCCTTTGAAATGTAACCCTCAGGAAGGATGGAGCCCCTGTCTTCCAGTCTTTATGGGAAGATAGAATCCTAACTTCAATAATTACCAGCTAGCAGAACAGCTGGCCTAATCACATTTATGCTGATCAAGCCCTTGCAATTTTTCACATCCCTGACCCTACTGAGCCCCCTTTCACATGCCCCGCCTTCAAAACACCCCGTCACCTCTGTACAAATTGAAAAAGAGCTCTTTACCCAACTGTCAGTGATTACTGAATAAAATCCATTTTCACTGTCTTAACTAATGTCTGGCTTTGTTTATCTTTGACAATAGGGAAAGATGACCGTATGTGGGCATGTTGATGGATTGACCCAACAGAGAGGGGAATGACCGATGATACAGGGAAGAGACGAGGCAATTTCGCAAGTCAAGATCTTGAGTAGGTGAGGATCCCAAGTAAATTACAGGATTGGCAGTCCATCCACTGCATGAGGAATACAGACAGTACACGGGTCCAGGTCCGGGTAGGACGGTAGGTTTGATGGCAGAGGCACCTGGAGTGCTCTTGGGAATGCTTCTACATTTTAACTGAGAGAAGGGGCAAGGCCATGAACTGAGAATGGTGAGGGAGAAGGGGGCTTTTAGAAGACTGAAGGAAAGACAAAGTTGTGAAATAGTTGTCTTAGAAAGCGGGAAAGTAAATTGACAAAGGAAATGCTTTGTTCCCTATCAGTGCAGCTGTGATCAAAACCCAAGAGTCGCAAGTGAGATGATTGTGTTGCTCTCTTTATTGAAAAAGCGTGTGGATGTCTGGCCAACATCCTTTCCCCAGCCCAGATCTTCTTCCTTCTTAATCCCACACTTGCCTCCATCTGCTGAGACTGAACTTCAGAAACTAGCTCTTTACTACTCTTCTTTCAACTAAACCTTTGCTTATTCCCAGTTTTGGCCAAGGAGAAGTGAGGAGAAATCCATCTGGGCGGGGGGAATTGTTCTGGGAAATAGTTTCTTCATTGATCAGAGAGAGATGCTCTAAGAGAAGTGTCTGCTCCTGCCTTACGTCCTCAGAGTTCTGAGAGAAGGGGGTGGAGTGGGCATGGTGGCAGCCCTCTCACAAGGGTGAGTGGAGACAGAGCCTCTGTAGTCAGCTGACCCAGAACTCTGCACTCCTAACCTGCAGAAATTCCTAGCCTGGAATTTTGTCACTTTAGTTTTATTAACAAACCGATATTGTTTGGACCACTTCTAATTTAGTATTCTTTTACTTGAAACCAAAGCATTCCAGTTGATACAAAGTTTGGATTTGGTTCGATAAAATTAGGAAATGAGGCCACAACTAGTGATATTCAAAACATAAAATAGTCCAACATCACAATCATATATATATATATATATATATTTTAAATGATGAGACAGAGTAAATCAAATGGTTTGAATACTTTGAATTCTACATTATATGCCTACAGGGTCTAATTTACTATAGTGAACTCAAAAAAAAAATCCTAAGGCCCCCAACCAACTAAACACTTTGGCCCCCTCTTGGCTAAGGGAACCCCAAAGCAACCTTAAAACTGAGTTCCTGGCCATGACTGGATGGGAGGTCAGACATGCCTCATTGTATCCCCTCCCTCATTAACCACGGTCCAGCTTTCTTGCTCAAGGGCTAAACAGAACCAGCTTTTTGAAAAGACTTGCCCCACCCTTGATTTCAATCAACTACCCAATGCCACTTTTTCTGGGGGCAGTGGGGAATTCAGCACAAGTGACCAGCATTCCTTCCTGATAAGAGAAGACTGACCATGGAGTAGTTCTGACCAGTCTATGGAGGATGTGTACAAAGGGTTTTCCTGTCCTCTGCTTCACCTTTTGATGTCAGAGGACTGAAAACTCCACCCTCGAATCATGCTAAGGCTGCCGTTTCTGAACGTGGATCCCATGAAGGGTCACGAAGCTCAATTGCACATGCGCATGTTTCTCCTTTCATAAATTTCATGACTCCTCCCACAGCTTATTAAATACGTATATTCGGCCACGCTGCTCAGCATAGCTTCCTGTTCCCTGTACCATTCCCTGCAAGTATGTGTTTCCGGCTTCTGGCCAGAGGCTGTGCTTCCCAGCCTATCAGAATGGCCACCTACAGGCTGCAATCCTTTATGAGAAATAATAAAGCTCTCCTTTCCAAATTTACGAACCTTGTTGTTTTTTCAGTTGACACTATATTGAATTGCAGGATTCCATATTTAAATTTCATAGTATATCCTACAGGGTCTAATATCAACATAGTCTAAATTCACTCAATTTATAAAAGCATGCAATCTATAGCCAAAAGGAATGATTTGAATAGAGGACGGATACATGTCTAAAATACTTTTAACTATAACAGTTTTAATGAAAAAATTGTTATTATGGAAATGATCATTGCCAGAAATCAGTAAGCTTAAAAATATCAAAATTTGGAGGAATTATAGCCTGTGATATTAACCTGCCATTAAAGAAAAATCGTATTTTTCCAAAATTCTTTCCTGTTTCTCTGCTGTGGGTAGATCACCATTACCAAAATATAAAAATCTCTGTGGATTTTACAGAAGGTCAGTATTACTCTAGGCCTATATGCTTTTTTTATTGCGTGGGGATCTTGGAGGTGGGGATCGAGAAACTTACCACAAACCTGAACCTGTGTGAATATGTAGCACACTTGGCTACCACCACCTAGCCTTACTGAGTTTCCGCTGATGGATAGGGCAATATAATTCTGAATATGCTGTGATCTTCAGAATGCCTTCTACAAACTGAAAAAAAAAAATTGCCTTATCTATGACATTTAAAGATAAACACTATTGAAAGGGGCTCTATAACACTCAAAAGAAAGGAATCGCTTCTTTACCTGAAGAGGCAGAGACAAAAACAGTCCCCTTTATGGTAATCTGTTTTCTTTCAGTGAGGTAGAATGCTTTAGCTATTGAGTGCTTTATAGCTTTTTGTATTGGAAACGTGGCAGAAAAAATTCACATAAACTCTATTGCTGTAAGCTATTGTTTCTCTTGCTGCCAGCTTTTTAGCTGATGTTTTGTGCAATGATCTTTATGCAGGGTCCCATTAATGCCAAAAAGAATTACATAGATGGAAAGAGAAAAGATCACCTCCATGAGTTCTCTAAAGAATAGATTTAGCATAGAAGTACCCACCAAGAATATAATCAACAACTAACTCTGGGCAATCGCTATTAGAATTAAAAGTCATACCCGATCCAGCCTCTTATTTTTCTGCATTTGTATTCCCGTAGATTAAATTATGGTGAATGTGATTGGTTGAAACAACTGAGGAACTCATGTCAAAATTATTTTTTCATAATATTTTCTGGGATATACATTTATTTATGTGGGCTAATTTGCAGAAATGTAAAAGTTTTAAAGGTTAAATTATGAAAACTTAAAACTAGGATAACCTATGCTTCTGTACTTCCTTCCCTGAGACAGCAATATTTCATAGGAATAAAGTTTAGGGGAGACAAAATCTCAGTAAACACAATAGTCTTTTCTTTCTGTATATAATTAAGACCCCTGACAACACAACCACATAAATATCTATGTGAATAAAATGTCTAACATAAAATTACAAATCTATCAATACTTGTCACATTACATAGAATCGATATTTTTTAATTAATTTCATTTCTTAGAATTTATCATTCTCAGGAAATAACTAAGATAGATGCAAAGATTTTGCTACATTAGGATTGTTATTAATGACAACAAAATTAGGAGGGGGAGCAGTATTATCTACAGAGCCAAAAAAAGAAAACTTGGCTAAAAAAGAAAGATGGTAGAACCATACAATGGGATACTATGTAGACATTACAAATTATTGAACAAAGGTATAAATGACATGGAAGTATATTTGCAATATATTGTTAAGTACACAAGCATGTTACAAAAACTCTATAAGATACTGTGTGATTTGTGTATTATTGGTTAAATGACCTGTCTTTCACATCTGGGAAAGGACTTTGTTTTGCTCACCGTGCCTAGCAAAATGCATGACACATAGAAGCCACTCTGTAAATATTTGTTTATATATATTACATATTTCCCTTCTCTGATGATGAAATTACTGAGATTTATGATTACTAATGAGATAAATAAGATTTATTTCTTCTCATGTTTTATTTATGTTTTTAAATTTTTTTTTTACAATGAGTATGTATTACTTTTATAAACACAAAGCCATATTCTACATTGCAGGTCTACTATCTGAATATTTTAAACACATCTTTTTTCTCCCATCATTTGGAAAAACATATATCACTAATTCAAATGAGATTCAAGTTCCAGTGTCTCAAATGGAAAAGAGATTAACAAAGTAAAAATGGAGTAAAAGAATAATACAGAACAAACCTGCTGCTGATCTTGTAAGATTCATGTTTGGTAAGTTCTCAAGCCAGTCCCTGGAAGTCTCTACTTTTATATCTGTGTTGGCAGAGGTAAACCAAAAAAAGTGAATTGAGCTCTTATTTCCTCAGAAAGCTCCTGGACAAGAATCTCTTATTTATATTTGTCAACTACCGCCTTCTCTCTGCTTTGTTTTAATCTTTAAATCAACTTTATTGATTTATTGTACCTATTTAAAGTATACAGTGCAAGGAATATAACAATTGTATAATATGCAGCCATTTAACTGTAGCCAGCATCAAGATTTAGGGCACACAGCCCCCCAACTCTCCCATGTCCCTTTGCATTCACCCCCCTTTCATACTACAGCTACCAGACATCTCCTGATCAGCTTTCAGTGCTTATAGATTCATTTTGTCTGTTCTAAATATGTAAATAGAATCACACAATATGTACTTTTTTAAAAAATCTGGCTTCTTTCGCTCAATTAATTTTTTGAAATTTATTTACATTGTTACCTATGTAGCTATTGCAAGTTCATTACATTTTATTGCTGCATAGTTTTCCATTGTGTGGATACCCAGGAGTTTATGTTATGAAATCACATTTGATGGACTTTTGTGTTGTTTCCATTTTGGGGCTATTATAAATAATGTCTCTAAGATTATTTAAATGCAAATTTTGTGGGGGCATGTTTTCATTTCTTTTGTATGAATATAAATATCTAACAGACCATTTGTTCTGTTGTATGATAAGATACGTTTAATTTTATAAGAACCAACCAATTTTCCAGCATGCTTGTAGCATGGACACTCCCTCTAATAACATGAGAGTTTCAGTTGCTCCACATTCTTGTCTATATTCAATATAATCTTTTTAATCATGGCAATCCTAAGGAATGTACGCAGTATTGTAGCGTGGTTTTAATTTGCATGCATTGAGTTGTTCATATATTTTCTCCTTTATTCTGTTAATATGGTGAATTACATTGATTGATTTTCAAATGTTAAACCAAATTTACATTCCTGAGATAAACTCCATTTGTTAATGATTTTATCCTTTAATATATTGTTGGATTTGATTTTGTTAAAGATTTTTCCATCTTTAGACTGTAGTATCTTTGTCTAGTTTTGCTGTCATGATAAATCTGTCCTTATTAAATGAGTAAAGATAGGTACTTCTCTTATGTAAAACAGTTTATGTAGGATTAGTAAAATTCATAAGTGAAGACATCTGGGCCTGGGTTGTTCTTTTTAGTAGACATAAAGCTATGTTCTAGTTCTTCTTTTCTGAATTTTGGTAATATCTATCTTTAGAGAATTTCTTCATTTCATCCAAATTATTGAATTTATTGGCATAAATTTGCTCATAAAACCCATATTATCCTTTTAATATTTGCAAAATCTGTAGCGGTATCTTCTTTTAGACTTCTGATTTGCTAATTTATGTCTTTTTTTTTTTTGCTTTATTTGTCTAACTAGAAATTTATCAATTTTTTGATCTTTTAAAAGAATCAGATTTTTGTTTTCATTAGTGTTCTCTATTATGTGTCCATTTTCTATTACATTGATTTTAGTCATTATGTTTCTTTCCTGCCTTTTATCCTCCGGGTTTAAATGGCTTTTCTTTTTCTAACTATTTTGGATCACTTATTTTAGATATTTTCTCTTTGCTAATGTAATTATTTAAAACTATTAATTTTCTGTCTTAGTCTTATCACACAAATTTTGATGTGTGGGTTTTCTTTAAATCATTATTCAGTTCAAAATACTTTCTAGTTTCCCTTGTGATTACTTTTTAACCCATGGGTCATTGAGAGAAGTATTGTTTAATTCCCAAATATTTGGGGATTTTCCAGATTTTTAAAAATTTATTTCTAATTTAATTCTGTTGTGGTTTGAGCACATGTTCTACACGATTTCAACGTTTAGAAATCTGCAGATTTTTTTCTGGTTTGTTGTATGGTCCAGCTAATGGTCTATCTTGGTTAATGTTCCAAGTACACTGAAAATTATTGCATTATCTGCTTTATTGAGTGGAGCGTTCTATAAATGTCAACTAGTTGTAACTGGCTAATAATATTGTTCAAATCTTCTATGCATTTGCTGATTTCTGTTGCCTACTTTAACAATGACAGAGAGAGGAGTGTTAAATCTTCATCCATCTTTATAGATTTTTCTAGTTTCATTACTTCTTTCAGTTTTTATTCCATGTCTATTGAGGACTTGTATTAGGTGCGTGCACATTTACGATTGTTATATCTTTTTAAGGAATTGACTCTTTTAGCATTATGAAAATGTCCTTTTTTATCCTGGATAATATCTCTTGTCCTGAGTTCTCAAAATCCCTCAACTTTCTTAAATATTTACATGGTATCTCTTCTTCTATCATTGTTTTTAACTGAACTGGTTTTTTTTTAAGTGTCTTTCTTATAGATAGAATATATAGTTGATCTTGAACAACACAGGTTTAAACTGTGTGAGTCCACCTATATGCAGATTTTTTCCAATAAATATGTTGGAAAATTTTTTGGAGATTTGCAAGAATTTGAAAAAACTTACGAACAAACCATGTAGCTAGAAATATCAAAAAACTTAGGGAAAAATTATGCATGTCATAAATGCATAACATATATATAGCTGCTAGTCTATTTTATCATTTACTACCATAAAATATACATAAATGTATTACAAAAAGTTAAAATTGATCAAAACGTATGCACACACTCACAGACCATAAATGGTGCCATTTGAAGTCAAGACAGATGTAAACAAACATAAAGATGCAGAATTCAATCATAACTACATAAAACTTACTGTAGTAATACTGTACTATTGTAAAAATTTCATAGCCACATCCTGTTGCTATTGCAGTGAGCTTGTTTTGGGAGTATATGATTAAAAAGCCATATGACATTAACCATCTCTATGTGAGCAGTTTGTCTCTCCAGTAAGTTATGTATCACAATAAAAAGTGATGTCTTGCAGTTCTCACATATTTTTCATGTTTAGTGAAATACCTTAAATATTGAATAATACCATGTGAAGTGCCACTAGTGATGCTGGAAGTGTTCCCCAAGAGGTAAAGTCATGACATTATAAGAAAAAGTTGAATTGTTTGATATGTACTGTAGATTGAAGCCTATGATTGCCTACCAGTTCAGACAGATGATCCACCTTGTAAACAGACAATGTATACTTACATTATCAATAAATACAATATAGTACTGTAAATGTATTTTCTCTTCTTTATAATTTTCTTAATAATGTTTGCTTTTCTCTAGCTTACTTTATTGCAAGAATACAGTAGGTAATACATATAACATACAAAATATTTGTTACTTGACTGTTTATGTTCTTGGTAAGGCTTCCAGTCAACAGTAAGCTGTTAGCAGTTAAATTTTCAGGGAGTCAAAAGTTATATATGGATTTTTGACTGGGCAGGGGGCTGGTGCTCCTAACTTCTGCATTGTTCAAGGGTCAACTGTAGTTAGATTTTGCTTTTTTATTCAGTCTATAAATCTCTGTCTGCTAATTAGAGTGTGTAGATCTCTTTCATCAATGGAATTGTCAGCATGATTGGTTTCAAGATTTCCATCTTATTATTTGTTCTCTATTGATCCATTTTGTTCTTTTGTTCCTTTAAGCCTTTCTTCCTTCCTTTTTGGATTAATTTAGTACCTTTTAGTGTTTAATATTTGATCTCCACTATTGGCTTATTAGCTATGACTCATTGTTATATTTTACGTTGTTTATTCTAGGGTTTACAACACATCTCTTCAACTTATTACCATCTATTTTCAAATGATATTACAGCACTTTCTGTATACTCTAAGCAACTTACATGAGTATCTTTCCTTTCTCCTTCTCATCCTTTGTGCTATTGTTAATACATTTTACTGTGACACATATTAAAAACCCTTCAATATATTACTAATTTTCCTTTAAATACTCAATTTAAAAAAATTTTAAAGATAAAAATATTCTTTTATATCTACTCATCTATTGACTATTTCTGACAATCTTCATTCCTTTTTGCAGATTCAAGTTTCCATTCAGTATCACTTTTCTTCATCCCAAAAAGTTCCTGTAACATCTGTCAACCTCAAATAATCGAAAGGGTGGGAATCTAATTCAAAGAGAGTTTATTCAAGCACAAAGTTTGAGGACGGCCCACCCAGAAACACCAACTCCAAAAGAATGGAGTCAGTGTTCCCAGATAGGGAAGTTAAGGTTTCATTTACATAGACAGACACAGAGGAGTTTTTAGCAGGATTACAACATTTTGCTTACAAAGTTGGCAAATAGTAAAAGTAATTTGAACAGTAATAGGTGTGTTTCTTTTTGGTAAGGGTACTTTTAAGATCTTTTACAGAGGGTATAATAGTCATGGGTTTTCTGTCATCTGGTCTAAGCAAAACAGGATAACAAAGGGGAAGTTAATCTTTAATAAGGGTCATTATTTTAAAAAGCAGGAGCTTTTTGTCCCTGACATCATTTAATTCTCTCTAGTCATTGTTCAGAACAAGCAAAATAAGAAAGCGAGTTAATCCATAATCTGAGAAACAGAAGTTGTAACCATATGCGAATCAGATCACAGTGACGTCTGTCTCAAGGCTTACAGTGTTTTGAGAGTTCCAACAGCTTTTAAATTATATTTATTTTCACACATCTCTTGTAGGCAGGTCTCTGGCAAAAAAAAAAAAAAAAAGTCTTTCACCTTTTGTTTGTCCAAAAATGTCTTTACTTCATTGTCATTATGAGAGATATTTTCATGGAATATAGAATTGTAGGCTGCATTTTTTTTTTACTTTTGGCTCTTTAAAGATTGTTTCGTAGTTTCCTGGCTACAATTTTCCTGATGTGAAGTTCTGAGTCATTTTTATCTTTGTTCTTCTATATATAACGTGTTGTATTTTCTTTTTGCTTTTAAGGTTTATTCTTTATTTCTCTTTTTCAGCCATTTGATTATGATGCACCATGAGGTCATTTTCTTTGTGAATTTTGTACTTGAGCTTCTGGGATCTGAGCTTCTGGGTTTACAGTTTCCATCAATTTTGGAAAATTTTATAGCCGTTTTGTATTTGCTTTTTTTCTGTCACTGCCCCGCCCCTTCTTTCTTTTGGGACTCCAACTGCACGTATATTTGAACACTTGCTATTATCCTAAAGGTCAATAAGGCTCCTATCTTCTTTTTCAGTCTTTCATTTTTTCTGTTTCTTATAGGATTGGTAGTTTCTATTGCCTGTTGTCAAGTTCATTGATTTTCTTCTGCAATATCTTTTTTTTTTTTTTTTTTGAGACAGAGTCTCACTCTGTTGCGCTGGCTAGAGTGAGTGCCGTGGCGTCGTCCTAGCTCACAGCAACCTCAAACTCCTGGACTCAAGTGATCCTCCTGCCTCAGCCTCTCGAGTAGCTGGGACTACAGGCATGTATCACCATGCCCGGCTAATTTTTTCTATATATTTTTAGTTGTCCAGATCATTTCTTTCTATTTTTAGTAGAGAGGGGGTCTCGCTCTTGCTCAGGCTGGTCTCAAAGTCCTGACCTTGAGTGATCCACCCGCCTCGGCCTCCCAGAGTGCTAGGATTACAGGCATCAGCCACCGCGCTCGGCCCTTCTGCACTGTCTTATTCAGTGAATTTCATGTTAAACATTGTCTTTTTCCTATCTGGAAGTTTCATTTGGTTATTTCTTTATCTTCCATTTCTCATTATGTTGATATATTTTTTTAAATTTTTTGAGCATATTCTTAATTATTGTTTAAAGTCCTTGTCTGGTAATTCCGTTATTTTTGTCATGTCTAGGTCTCCGCCTCTTGTTTTGTTTCTCTCTTGGTCACATTTTCTTTCTTCTTTGCATGCTTGTACTTATTATAGGGTGTTGGACATTGTCAGTGTTACATTGTTGCATAACAATGCATGTAATTTGTTTATTTTTTAGGAGTATTTACTTTGAAATGACAGGTAACTTGTAGATCAGCTTGATTCTTTCCAGGTTTGTTTTTAAACTTTGCAAGGGTGATTTGGTGGAGTCTTTAATCTAGGGCTGTTTGAGCTCCACCACTAAGGTCTAATCCTTTTATGACTATATTGAATGCCCTGGATATTCAACCAAGTCTCCTCATTCTGACTGGCTGAAGCTTGAAGGTCTACCAGCCGTTAATGAGCTCTCTACTTTCTAACTACATGAAGTTTGCTTATGTATGCACAGTTTAGTAACCAACAACAGAATCAAGAGATCCCATGCAGATTTATTTTTTCTGTGTACTCCCTATTTCCTGCAAATTTCAGTTCCCTTAGAATTCTGGGATTCCAATCTCTCTTTCCTCAGTAAACTGAAATCTTAATTCTCTGCTTCAATTCTCCCTTCTTGCACCACTTTCTGGTAAAAGGCAAAATATTTACATGCTCTGAAGAGAAACCAGAGTATCCTGCACTGCTTTCCAGAAAGTGCCTCCAGGCAGAAAGGCAGGGCAATCTATGACTTCACTTCATTTGATTCCCTCAGGGACCATAATCCTGTACTACATGTTGTCCGATGTCTGAAAACTGTCATTGTATGTATTTTGTCAAATTTTCAAATTGTTTATGTAGAGAGGGCAAGCTCAGTATTAGTTATTCTGGCATTGTGGAAGGGGAAGTTTGGTCTCTGCTATACTGTAATTTTGACTTTTGTTTTCCCACAGTAGAGCTCCTAGGAGGAAATTGTGATAAAAATTTGACAATGGATGACCACACCGATTCACTTTACTAAAGGAAGAAGAAAAAAATAGCAGGAGAGGCCCAGTTTACATGACCCGGGTCCCCTAATCCCAAGCCCTTAAGGCTCACAGTATTTTAAACTTGCAGCAGCTTAGATACTGAATTACTTATTTTCACACCTACAAACCTCTGAATTGACAGAGATTGGGTTTTGCCAACAGGAACTGCAAAGAGTAAATCCCATAATTTGCATAAGCCTAATAGAATTTATTCTCACCTACTTCCTTAATAAGAATTCAGATTTTTATTCATCTTTCAATGAACATTTGAGTGACTTGATAGCAAAGTAATATAATTCTATAAATTCTCAGGCAAAGATTAGGAGTTTTGTGATCCTAACTGAGCTTCATACCTTCAATGTTGGAACCCAGAGTTATTCATCCACTTCTCTACCTCCCCATCTCCTCGTTAAAAGGGGAAAGTCTAGCAGAGATCGGGGTTGGGAGGTGCAAGAGTCTGGTGTCAGCCCACAGCCTGCAATTGGAAAAGTCAAGTTGCACTGGGGTAGTTTGATCTGGTTCTGTTAAAGGGAAAAACGTAATTTTAAAAAAGAGATAAAGGAAAACATGAAGAAAAGTAGGATTTTTTTTTCCTTTTATGGTATTGAATAAATTAGAATCTTTCTTGACTCTTCCTGCATAACCTCAATTTTAACATGCAACCTGTTTATAATTCCTTTTCATCCAGAATCTGTTATCTAGTCTCAGCTCAACTTCCAATCTTCTAATCCATGCCTCCTCTATCTCTTACCTGGACAGCTGTGATATTCTTATCTCCTGACCTTTATTCTTTTCCTTCTGAAATTCATCTTCAGTACTGCTGCCATGGTTAACTCGTCAAGTCAATGCTCAGAAACCCCAGGTGAATTCCCATTGTACAGGAGATGATATCTAAACTTCATTCGAAGTCCTTCAAAATCCTTACCCTCCGTCAATGCCTCCTGCTCACCAGCATGCCTCTTGCTCCAGCTTAAATACCATTCCCCAGGTGCCATTCACATTCCTTCCCTCTGGTCTTTGTTCTTGCCATTCCCACTATATTAATACATAAAATCATTTCTCAGTTTCACAGGGTTCTATTTATTTTCAAGATTCTTTTGGCCCACACTTCCTTAATGAAACCTGCCACAGCTTCCCAAGCAAAAATGCTCTTTCTCTGGGATCATACGACATTTGAACCATCAGTAGAGCACTCACCACTGAACTAGTGTTCAACAGGTCTGTCTACTTTCTGTTTATTTTTGTTTTTCTACCATCCAGCACACCTGAAGTGATCAATAATGTCTGTTTAAACTAATCAAATTGCAAAAGGGTTCATAATTAGGGCAGGTTATAATCTAAAATAGATATGATCAATGCCTAGAATCCATATTAATATATTAGATGACAGCATAATTGTGAAAGAACTTGGGTGATGTAGCTAATCCGGGTATTATGCAGGTAACATGAGGGTGAGTAGAGTCGATTATTTTCATTAACCAGAATTATTATAAAATGCTATACTGAGAATGACTTTGGAAATCATCTAATCCCAGTACGACAAATAGATGTCAACCCCTATGCTGACTCTGTTTGGCACAGGCTGCCTGGAACACCACTTTAGGGAGTATATGGCCATTGGCAGAGGACACAGAATGCTGTAACATGTTAGTAATGTTTATCACATATTTGGGAAAAGAGAGTGGAGAGGGGAATGCTAGCATGTGAACCCAATAGTTGCCAGCCCCTGACAACTAGTCCATATGTTCCTATGGGAACACAATTTAAACATCTTAGAAATCTCCATTTCTGTCACATTTTTAAGACTTCTGTACAAAAAAAGTTATGATCTGCTGTGGTATGTAATTTTAATATGTGAAAACTTGTGTCATGTCTAATCCAAAACTTTATGCTGTGAGTTAACCAAGCCTCCTCTAACTCCACCTTTGAGCAATATGGAAGCCTGAGTTATGATTCTTGTAGGAGCTCCTGCAAACCTGAAGGTCATGGCTATATTTCTCCACTGTTTCTATTTCCACCCATTCATTATCCCATACCCATGTGCGTTAGTTGGGGTTCTCCAGAGAGACCAAATCAGCGGGATATACGAAAGGGGATTTATTGGGGGAATTGGCTCACACGGTCACAGAGGCAGAGCAGCCCCAGGAGACTCTGTCTACAAGCTGGAGCACCAAAGAAGCCAGTAGCTTGGCTTAGTGCAAGACTAAAGCCTCAGAGCCAGGGCAGGCGACAGTGCAACCCCAGTCTTGGGCTGAGGGCCCAAGGGCCCGCAAGAGGTCACTTGTGCAAGTATCAGAGTCCAAAAGCTGAAGACCCTAGAGGCTGATGTCCAAAGGCAGGAGGAGAGCAAGCATCCCACTATAGAAGAGAGAGATAGAGCAATGCCCCTGTTCCTGCCTGACTAGTTGGTGCCTGTCCACCGTGGTGGCGGGTTTCTTCTGTCAGTGCACTGACTCACATGTCAGTGTCCTCTGGAAACAGCCTGACAGACACAGCCAAAAACAATGCTTCACCAGCTCTCTGGGCAACCCTCAGTCCAGTCAAGTTGACACCCAAAATCATCCATCACACCACCCACCCATCCATCCATTCTGTATTTAGCAAGGAACGATGCAGGGCTGTCTTCTGAAGGCTAAATAGCCTCCACTACTTTACACTTTTTATAAATAACTTCCATTGCACAAACTGTCTTGTTAACCTGATGCGGTCCTCTGGAGTGATGGGACCTATACCTAGACACTATGTTTGGTATTTCACTAAGTAAGGTAATAAAAATCATATTGGAAAGGCACTAGGCAAAAGTTAAGAAGTGTTAACAAGGATCTGCCAAGCACAGACCAGAAATGGAAGCTCATGCTCCCAAATCTGCTGGTTGGCTCAGTGCCAGCTTGTAACTCACAACCATCTCCATGTCAGCTGTCAATGGAAAAGAAGACAAACTCTAAAATAATTTAATGAGGTTTATTATGAGCCAAATTTGAGGCCCATGGCCCAGAACCACGCCCAGGAAGGCTTGAACAAATGGACTCGCTGTGGCTGGCTTACAGTTTGGTTTTATACATTTCAGGGAGACAGGAGTTACAAGTAAAATCATAAATCAATACATGGAAGGCATACATTCGTTTGGCCCGAAAAGATGGGACATCTCAAAGTGGGGGCTTACAAGTCACAGGTGGATTTAGGGATTCTTTAGTTGACAATTGGCTGAAAAATTTAGGCTTTTTCCAAAAGACTAGGAATCAGTGGAAAGGAATGCTTGCCTTAAGATAAGAGTCTTCTGTCTTTTTTGTGATGCTATACCAGAATCAGGTTGGGAAGTAAATAACATCATAAAAACCTGTTTACTGAGATTTTTATCACTTGTAGGTATGACTCACCAGGCCCCCTTAGAAAGAAATTTTTTGGGTAAAGCAAAAGATCATAGTTCAGTCCTCACAGTAAACATCAGTTCCTGTGCCAGCCGTGTTATATGACGTTCCGGTCCATGGCTAACAGCTCTCATTTTCTTGAATAACAGCATTTCCACCAGCACCGCACTGTGATTTTGAAGCTTACTTTCTGCCGCTCTAATTTCTATCACTGCCACCTCTGCTTTGGCATTAGGAGACCTGATAAATGTACTCTTAGTATGAAACTGCTTTATAGAAACAATGGCCTTGCTACTGCTCTATTTAGCATGCGAAAGTGCTCCAACCTCCCATCCTTAAAATAAAACAAAACCCTTCTAGCTACATTCAGTCTCTCCTTCCCTTCACGGCAAAGCTCCAAAAAGAGGACCCCAAGCTCACCATGTCGGCTTCCTCACCAACCACAGCCAGGGCCTTCCACCATGGGCCAAGGTCCCCATGTACCTTCTGCTCCTTCATCTGAAGAATACCCTTAAGGCTGAATCTTTGTAACAGAAATGACAACTTGGATTACTTCTCCCCTGGGGATTTAGATCAAATTGCCTCTAACAAAACAGGGTGTGTGGAAGCATAAAGCACTCCGCAGTCCTTCCCTGGTTCCCCCAATCGTGGAGCTCTGCTCCCCTCGACCAGTTCTGGGACGCATGTTGTTCTCCCTTCAATAACCCTTATTTGCAGCTTAACCCTTCTCCATTACTTGCACAAACTACGCTCGGACCCATCTGAATGTGGGCAGCAGAATTTCCTGATAGTTTGGCAGAGACAGAGGAGATGGGTTACACTGAAGCAAAGCCAACAACTTCAGACATGACATTGGTCATCCCTCTTTTTCGGAGCACTGGAGCCTCCCTGTCACTCCTTCGTTCCACCTGGTGTTCAGCATCAGGACATCTCACTGGCTCCATCCTCTTCCTTCCCCTGTGATCTCTCCCTGTTACCTCATTTTCAAGAGTCTTCTGGGCCTCCCTCCCACCTCGGAACACCAGATTCTTCCCGTTCTATTAGGTAAATCACTCAATCCTCTGCACATTCTACACCCAAGCACTAGACCTGGCCCACCTAGTTAAGCCCAGCAAGCCTAACCTGGCAGAACCAAACGATCTCCTTTGGCAAAATGAAGTCCTCCTTCTAAGGCAATTGGGGCTTTACATAGTTTTCCTCCACTACATCTTACAACCTCTCCACGGCATCTGACAGTTTGATAATGCCCTCTCCGAAATGCTTTCCTCTCCTGAATCTCTCTTCTGATTTCCGTCCTAGTTCTCTATTTTTCTGTTTTGTAGGCTTTTATTGATCTTCACATTTTTAAAAATTGGTTCTAACCTTGCCCCATGTTTTTTACTCTGGAGCAGCTCTGTCCTAGAGAAAGATAATATGAGCAACATACGTAATTTTAAATTTTCTAGTAGCCACATTGTAAAAAGTGAAAACTGAGAGGTAAAATTAATTTTAATAATATATATTATATAACTCAATACAGATCAAGTTTTATCATTCATTTATCATATAATCAAAATGAAAATCATCAGTGTCTATATTTTATGTTTCTTAAACAAAATTTTCAAAATCTAGCATGCATTTTACACTTACAATATGTCTCAATTCAGATGCTAAATTCTCATCAAAATATTTTATTTGTACTTAGATTTTATAAATTTTGTACTTGAAAAAGCGGGTTTACATACCGGAATTGTTCAAAGCATAAGTTCTCCAATGAATTGAATGAGTACTAAAAATCATTATCCTTTCATATTTGCATACGTATTGACAAAACGGGTCCATCATTTTTCAAAGAATGGATTTGACTTTGAAGCAAAAGCATAGATGTCCAAGCTTAGTAAATTTTCTAATTCTTGTGTCAACTCAGTATTATTAACATCAAATTCAAAGGAGTGTTGCATAAATTGAAAAGCAGCTCTACATTTACTAATATCAACAAAGCAGTCTTCAAATTCTTCTGGTGGCTCTTGTAGCAATTTACATAATTCTGTCAATTACAATTCCACATATTGATTCATGTTGGAGAAACGTTTCAAATGGTTGGTATTACAGAAAGTTTCAATTTGAACATAAATTCTCATACCTGTGTTAGTTAAGTCATAAATAAGCTTTTCTTTCCTTTGCACTTAAATTTAGCTCACTCATGTACAGTAGGATGTCAGTGAGAAAATGTAAATCATGCTGAAATATTTTGTTTCGATTATTTACTTTGTGGCAAGCATTCTTTTTGTGGTTACAGGGTACTTGGAATGTGGTTAGTTAGTGCAACTGAGAAGATGGATTTTTAGTTTTATTTAATTTTAATTAAATAAAATTTAAATTTAAAAACTGAGACTGTAAAATATTTTTCTGTTAAACACAACTGTATTGTTTGAGTAAAACCATGTTTTACAACCAGTACAACATGTAAGACACCACCTTTGTACTGTAGAGTGCATGCTGGGTGTATATATCATTTCTAGTTATTGTTGAAGACTTGATTCAGTTTGAATGAGTATTTTCTATACACTGATATAACACTATAATGTATTTATTGGAACATTTTATATATGGAGCAGAAGTTACAGTGATGCCTATGTACATCTGCATTGGTAATTAAATTTGAAATACTCACTAGTTATCCCATAATTAAATCATTTTTAGTTTGTTTACTTATCTATTAACCCTCTTGACTACTAGCTTTTTGGGCTTGACAAAGACTCGTTCCTTTGACCAAAATCTTAGGCTCCTCTTGTTACAGCCCATCCAGGTTCATTGCCGGCTGCTCAAGCCAATACACAGAGACAGCAGGGGCTACATCAGAGAAAGGGTTTAATATCTCAGGCGCCATGTGAGGAGATGGGAGCAATTTCTCAAATCCATCTCCCTGAGAATTTGGGAGAAAAGATTTTAAAAGATAGTTTGGTGGGAAAGGGGCTAGGGAATTGGGTCTGCTGATTGGCTGGGGATGAACTCATAGGGTGGGGAAGCAGAAATTTTCTTCTCAGTTGGGAGATTTCCTGGATAGGTAGTCTGGCAGCTGTTGGACCTGTTCCCACACCTAGCCACAGGTCTGGTTGGCATCAGTGGGTCCCCTAGGAATACAGAGTCTAAAAAATATTTCAAAGACCAGCCTTAGAGTTTATAATATAATAGTAATGTTGTCTAAGTCTTGGGCTTTACAATAGCGATGTTGTCTATAGAAGCGCATGTCCTTGGCCTTCACAATGGCCTTCTGTTGTCTATAGAAGTAGTGCGGGAAGTCACGAGTCTTGCACCTGTCAGGGATAATGCCATTAAGCAGTGACCAGTTACAGCAGTAAGGAAGTTAGGGAACAATGGCTGGTTAACTTCGGGCTATGTCTATACTTTTATAAAAACCAGACTTTGATTACTATTTATACCTTCTAGTTTCACTCTGAGTCCTCCGCTTGACTAGGTCTGAACTTGGGCCTCCTTCTTTTGTCCTTGCAGAATCCAGTTTGAGCAAGAATTCTGCTAACTCAGGTTAGTGAAAAAGCTACCGCCCTTGGTATCTGCCCACCTCTGACCACCTGGGTATCTTATCACCCTGGCCTGCCTTCAGCAGTAATCCCATCAAGTCAGTTTAGCCAGAAATCCTTTGTCCTGGATGTTTGTTTGCAGTAATTTTCCATCCACTGACCTGCCCTGCTCCTTGGTTATAAATTCCCACTTGTCCTTGTTGGAGTCAGAGGCGAGTCCCATCTCTCTTCCCACTGCAAATCCTGCTGAGGCGATCCTGTTGCCGTGGCCTCCTTGAATAAAGTCTGCCTTATCATCTTCAACAAGTGTTTTGATAAGTGTTTTCTTTAGCAGGCTGCAAGACCTGTGCCTTTTTCTGCTCTCAACTTCTAGTGCCTATTACAGTAGCAAAGAATACGTGCTCAATCAGCACTTGTTGACTAAAACTGTCAGGGCCTGCCATGCATTTGTTCCCTCCCATTCCCTCCCTTGGAGGACATGCCAGTATTGGAGCACTGCATTTAGATTCCTAGATATGTTCCTCATGTAACGTATGGCACATTCAGCAAAAACAAAACAAAGGCTTTAATAAGACAATACTTGAAAGAGATTCTGTAGACTTTATTTTCTCAATGTGGGTCACAAAACTTCAAGAGTTCAAATATTTGGAATGCTATCTATAAAAAGATCAGAAAAGGATTGTCTTTAATTGAAGGCTTTATATCCAATTTCCTTGAGAGGATCTTGGCTCATCCCACAGAATGAAAACAATATACGCTTTACTTGTTATGATTAGAGGCCGTTTGAGAGGTCAAACAGACTTGGGGTTCAAATCCTGCCTCCTCCACCTGGCAAACTACTTAATTTTTCTAAGCCTCACTTTGCTCAAAGGCAAAGTTGTAATCTCCTGAAGTCACTGTGAAGATCATCCAACATGCAAAACACTTAGCACAGCCTCAGTATACTTTAGCAATTTGTATTATGAATAATAGTAACAAGCAAAATGTGTTAGCTAGTATATATTTGATTGTAAGCATCGTAAATAAATTCTGATTAACTTAAGCAAAAAAGAAGGGGGGTAAAAAAAAACAGGATGCAAGGCAGCTGTGGGAATCTACATTTCATGAATTAAAAAAAATCTCTTCAAGGTACCATAATTAGAATGATTCAGCTCCAATAATTTTTCTGCTCTCTGCAACTAGGTTAGAATTCAAATTCCAAATTCCCAGAATAGAGTCTGATTGGTCTCATATGGATGGTTTTTTGCCAACCCCTTGGCATGGCGGCAGGGGCTGAGGGGTGGTTTGCAGGACTACAGCACCTTGATTGACAATTCCTCCAAGAGCATGTTCAAAGGGGTATGGGCTATCCCTCTAAGTAAAATTGGAGTAAGGAATGCTTTGCAGGTAAAAACAGCAGATGTCTTCCACACATAATTTTATTATAAGCTATAAATTAAACAGACTCTGCAGTGTTTATACAAGATATGGAAAAGCTTATATTATTATCTAGTTTGTTTTGTGAAACAGAAGAAAAACAGGTGGAAAGCTGCATGCTGAGGATGTTCCCCTGAGATAAGGATTCTTGGAAGCTTTGAGCTGGGAGGGGTGGTTTTCCCAAAGCAATCTACATCATCTGAGCCTGCAGGAAAATTTGAATTGTAGTGGAAACGTGCCAGATTCTAGATGGGGAGAGTCTAGTTTCTAGAATCTGGCACTTCTCCACCGCAATTCAAATTTGAACTCTAGCTGGCACAGTGGCTCATGCCTGTGATCCCAGCACTCTGGGAGGCCGAGGCAGGAGGACTGCTTGAGCTCAGGAGTTCAAGACCAACCTGAGCAAGAGCGAGACTCCATCTCTACTAAAAATAGAAAAATTATCCAGGCACCTGTAGTCCTAGCTACTTGGGAGGCTAAGACAGGAGGATTGCTTGAGCCCAAGAGTTTGAGGCTGCAGTGAGCCATGATGATGCCACAGCACTCTAGCCCAGACAACAGAGTGAGACTCCGTCTCAAAAACACACACACACAAAAAAATTGAACTCCAAAGCACAACATGAAACAAGAGAATGAGCAAAAATTAGAATGGAAAATGGCAAGATGAATTGGGTTTGAAAGAGTTAGAGCATCCAGTTCAGTTAAGGTCATGGATGGGATTCAGGCCTTATGTTTCTCTGAATGTTCTCAGAGCATTTCCAGCGCTCCAAGATGTGTGCTTCAAAGGATCATGCAAGGAGGTTCTGCAGGGCCAGAGAGGTACCAGCTTCTAAGGCTCCAAACAGAGGAAGAGGGCACTTAGCCAGATGTGCCTGTCGAATTGTTTCTGTCCTGATCTTGTCCAGATGTTTTATATCTTCCATCAGCGAGTTTCTCCATTGCCCTTGAACCAGTATTTTCCAAATGCCAGTCCATAGACCAGTGCAGACCTACAACGTTTTCACTGATGTACAGTCAAATCAAAAAATAGAGAAGGAAAAATTCAAATTTCTGGAGTGAGGCTTTCATAAAACTAAACTTCCTCAATTTAAAGAGTTTTCTTTTATTCTAAAATTATGTCCTTCTCACACATTTTGACGTTAAAATATTCTTATTTTTAATGAAAAGATAGCAAAAATGGGTGGTAGTTTTTAAAAATATCTTTACTTGGCACAATAAATACTGGCAACTCTATATTGCTTTCCTCTCTTGATTTTTTTTCAATAATGTTAATGCATGAAATATAAAATCTGAAAACCACAACTCTAAATCTTTCTAAGTCTGTCACCATTCGCTTCCCACATGGGTGTATGTGGGGAAGTTGCTTTTCTGCAGCACCTGTCAGCAGTGAGGAGCACGGAGACCTAAGTTCACATCCTGCTTCTCCACTTACCAGCACTCTGACCTGGGACAGCAAGTCCAGTTTTATCTGCAAAATAGCAATAAGCATTGTACCTACTTCGTAATGTTTTTTTTATGAGATGCTCAATAGGTGTTCATTCTAACTAAAAACCTATTTCTATTACTAGTTTCAGGTAATCTTTTATCTCTCAAATTATAGCGTTCAGACTTTAAGGAATGGGTCTTTTCAACTAAATTTCTATATCTCAAAATACCATCCAGATCATGAAGGGCTAAAATTTCAAAAGGTGTGCTCCTTCCATATGGTCTGACATACGCTAGCCACTGGTCCCTCAAGAACGGCATCTGTATATTTGACAAGTGCCCGATTTTTCCTATGCTGTGCCAGGTCACAACCCTGCCTGATATTTGGCAGGACACATCTATTAGCAGGTGGTATGACATGGAGACACTGGGCAATAGTTACAAGATACAGCTTTGATACTTTTTGTGCATCAGATCATGTAATCTTCATGGTCGTGGTAGCGCACTCCCATCAAGAGTCAGGCATGAGGGTATTACTATTTAAACTTGTTATGTTCCCTATGGCTTAAGTACAACTCGCTGGAAGATGTCAACCAGGATTTGAGAGAAGGGAAAGATGTAAGTCTGTCTTTATTTGCTTAAAACAAGGCTTTCCTTGAAATGCTCCCAACATGCCAATGGGCACGGCAGAAATGATCAACTTTAAGTTAATTTTTGTATAATGTGCAAGGTTTAGGTTGGGGGTTCTGGGTTTGGTTTTTTTCTGTTTGTTTATTTGTTGGTTTGGTTTGGTTTGGTTTTTTGGCATATGGATATACAATTTCTCCAGCATCATTTATTGAAAAGGCTATTCTTCCTCCATTGAACTGCTTTTTCACCTTTGTGAAAAATCAGTTGGCCACACTTGTGTGGTGCTATTTCTGGGTCTGGCTTCTGTTCTACTGATCAGCATGGACATCTCTCCTCTAATACCACATGGTTCTGAAAAGTCTTGAAATCAGATAGAATGATTCCTCTTACTTCTTGTTTTTCAAAGTTCTTTCAGCTATTCTAGTTCTTTTGCCCTTCTATATACATTTTAGAATAATCTTATCTATATCAACAAATAAAAGGCATTTATATCCCCCCCAAAAAATCCCTTCTGGGATTTTTTTATAGGAATTGTAATAAACCCATATATCAGTTTGAGGAGCATTGACATCTTTTACTTTGTTGAGTCTTCCAATCTATGAACACAAAATATCTCTTTATTTATTTAGATATTTTTTGATATCTTTCACCAGTGTCTTACAGCTTTCAGCACACAAGCCCTATACATGTCTTGTTAGATTTACGCCTAAGTTTTTAACTTCTTTTGAGGAATTATAAATGATATTATATTTTTCATTTCAGTTTCCATGTGTTTTTTGCTAATTATAGTGAAATACAGTGGTATTTTATTGTTTTTATATTTTTGTACATTGAAAGAATTTTTATGATGTTACAAAATGCTAAAGAAATGCATCAGGTACTAGTGGCAGGATTAACACATATTAACCTGTGAATTATCTTTTCTCATTCAGTTTACGATCACCTTGATTCTTAATATGGCAAATGATTTTTGGTTAAAACATGGCCATTTTGGAT
Source organism: Avahi laniger (assembly GCA_963575035.1). NCBI lineage: Eukaryota > Metazoa > Chordata > Mammalia > Primates > Indriidae > Avahi > Avahi laniger. Next base: position 3,806 of record CAUYSK010064926.1, on the reverse strand, counting down.
ACTGTGTTGTAAGACTCTGGACCTTATTTAAACTTTGTGTATTAGCAGGCTTACTCTGACAACTCTCCACCCCATTATTGCCAGGTGCAGCTGGAGTCCAAGTTGTCTACTCAGCCTCTTCTGCAGAGGGGAGGGGGCCCTCCTTGTTAACACTGATGGGCTGAGAGGGAGTTCGCCCTCCAACTAGGTCTCCTCTGAGTGCATCCTGGCTGGAGGGATGTGGGCCAGCTCCCCTGACACCCTATGTGTGGGGTGGGGGTGAGGGTGGTCTTACCAGCCTTGTTACTGCCGGGTGGGGAGTGGAAGTCCAGGCTCCCCATGTGGTCTCCACTGACACTACGGGCTTGAGGGGCTGTCTTTACCTCCTGGGTCCCACTCTGACATCACGCTGATGGAGAAGGGGCTTGTGTTGCCCTGCTCCAGTGAGGGCACGGTCGATGCTCCTCATTCAATCTTTGCTGGCAGGGGTAGTGGGGAGGCCATAGGGGTTTTTTGTAGTGCTGTTATGTTCTTAAAGTTTTTTGTCTGGCTAAGCTGCTCCTCTTCTGGTCTTTTGGCTAGAGAGGGCCAGCTTTTCTTGGGGCTCACGTGTGCCTGTTGGCAACACAGGTTCCATCTTTCCCAATACCCAGTCGGGGATAGGTAAGCAGAAAGAAAACACAGGGACTCACCACCGTGTGGTCCTCATGGCAGGCCCCAGGGCCTCTGGGGATCTGCCCTCTGCTGTCCACCTTTCAGAGCCATCTCAAGTTTGTTTATATAGAACGTCCAGGTTTTGAGTTTCCTTGGAAGGAAGAATAGAGAAAAATACATCTCTTTCATTTTGCTAGAAGTGAAGTTGCAATTCTTTGTTACTCTTCACATTTTATTCCTTTGACCATTCAACACCGCCTAACACAAACTTGCATTTGGTTTTATCTGTTATGCTTATTAAACACATACTTTATGACAAGAAGCTTTTACTTCATGTTGTTTTCACCTGCTCATTTCTCTCCTTAAGATGACCATTTAAACCCATTCTCTCTCTCTCTCTCAAAAAAAATACATTGTATCCTGAGATGAAAATTGCCTTTAAAAATATAAATTATAAAAACGAATGGTGATTTTTCCTCTGGTTTTCCGTTGATATCAGAAAGAGCTAGAATGTCAGATAGAATCTTTTAGAATTGTAAAGAAAATAGCAAAAGTGGCAGGGGTCTTTTCCTCACTTGGGACAGAAACTTGTTTGCCAAGACACTATGTCTAACCCTGTCTAAATCCAGAAATAAAAGCTTACACTCAATGACTTCTAAAAATTTCCCCGATCACAGCAATTCTGTGATTTAAAGTTCATAAGCAGACAACATTGTGTACCTTTCCATTGTGTAATGGTAGGCTTGGGCATGTTAAGCTTTTATCGTTTGGAAGTTTAAAGCCCCGCTCTGTCAAACAAGCTGAAATCAAAGGCACTTCCTCCAGCGCCTCTCTCAGAGCAATTCTGCATAGTCATTCCCGTGTCCCCTGTTTCACTGCAGCAGCCTCAGCGGTTACTCTCTCAAAGCAGTTCACTGGCAAAATGTTCCTACAGTAAAAATAACTGCTTTGTGGTTTTGCTTCCTTATCAACATCTGAAATGTTTTCTCAAACGTCAATTGGTTGGCAGCCCTGGAAGGCACTCTGGACAGGGACCAAAACATGTCCCTGCACATTCCCACACTCTCCTGTGTAACGGGGAGAGGGTGGTCCACGTCGCCTGAATATCTGCCTTCGTTACGGTTCTCTAAGGCTGTCTGAGGTGTACGGACAATGCCATCGTCACCCAATCCATCGTGGCACTTAATATTCCAAAGAGCACCCTGGGAAGGAAGCCTCTGGTGACTGGAAGCTTTCCATGGAAAATTCCAGTTTCAGAAACCTGGGCTTGGAAAGCTGAAGATTCTCGATGTCAAGCAATGCATTTAGAAGCCTAGTGCACAGAGGAAGCTTGAAGGATGGGGCTGGCGTCCAGATCTGGATATTGTCGCTGGAATTTTTCTCAGGTGGCTTTAGCAATTAAATGTAACAGTCTCCGTAGGCTACATTTTTATAGGCCTAGAGCAACGCTCACTTTCAAACAATAAAGGGAAATTTAATAGAAGACAATAGATGATAAACTCATGTTTTCATGCGCAGTATTTGTTCTGCTCTGATACTGGGTTTTCTGGCTTACGGCCCAAATTAAATTTCAACAAAGGCTCTCTGAGAGCTTTCCTTGGGATGGGGCTTGAGTCAAAACGGGAAGGTAGAGCTCTGGGGGAGGATTTGGACGGGGGACAGGGAGGTGGTAAGGCTGGACCAAATACTTAGATGAAAGCTAAGGGCTTGGCCAGGTGTGCAGTTAAGAGGGGGGGCTCTGGATCCTTGCCAGCCAGAGGCCAGGCATTAGCCAGGCTGGAAGGATCAGTGTGGGCAGCGAGGGGCCCCGAACCTGGAGAAACAGCACAGGCAGCAAGGTCATGAGCCCAGAGAGTCCACTCAGAAAACCTGTACAGAGTACCAGCAGGAGGGAGACCTTAATAACAAGCCATCTCTAGCTCGGGAGCCTGCACACGCTGCCTATAAACACAATAACCAAAATGCAAACACAATGAGCCCCGGGCTGGCAGGTAGAGATAGGTGTAAACACCTGGATAGAATGAAAAGGCACGTTTTGGTGGGCATAGCCCTGATTCACTCATTTTCTTTTTCATTCAACAAGTAAAACATAGAGCTAGCATGTAATAGTGCTAGAAAATATTCTACGTGCTGAGGATACAGCAGTGAACAAAAGAGACAAGTGCCCCTGTCCATTAAGAATTTGCCAGATAATAAACAAGTAACAAAGAAAGCAGAACATAACCGCAAGTAGTAGTAAATGCTAACAAGAGAACAGAATAAGAATCACAAGATGGAGATAATGGAAAGGAAGCCACTTAGCCACTTTAAATATGCTTATCATATTTGAGGGACAGCTTCTCTGAGAAGAAATTTGAGGAGGGGCCTGATTAATGCCAAGGAACTTGCTATGTGAAGATCCCATGGAACAGTGCTCCAGGGAGAAAGAATGTGCAAAGGCCCTGTTGTGGAACTGAGTTTGGCATGCTTGAGAAATAGCATGGTCAGTGTGCCAAGAACAGATTGAGCAAGAGGAAAACTAGCAAGTGATGAGTTTGGAGAGAGAGGCAGCAGGAAGATTTTGCAGAACCTCCCAGACCCTGGTTAGGAGATGGGATTTTATTTAAATTGAAATGACACATCACTGGAACTTTTTTTTTTTTTTTTTTAAGGAGATGGGTTCTATCTCTGTCACCCAGGCCAGAGTGCACTGGTGTGATCATAGCTCACTGTAGCCTTGAACTCTTGGGCTCAGGTGATCCTCCTGCCTCAGCTTCCTAAGTAGCTGGGACTACAGGCATGCGCCACCAAGCCCCCGGCTAATTTTTTAATTTTTTATAGAGATGGGGACTGGCTATGTTGCTCAGGCTGGTCTCAAACTTCTGAGCTCAAGCGATCCTCTCCCCTCAGCCTCCCAACATACTGATATTACAGGCATGAGCCACTGCACTCCGCCCATTGGAAGATTTTTAGTAGGAGAATTATGTGATTACATTTCATCTTAAGAAAACCACTCTGGCTTATGTTGGGCACAGATCGGAAATAGGCAAGAATGAAAGCAGGGAGAACAATTTATAGTCCAGACTGAAAATTATGGGCCAGAATTATAGAAATAGAGAGAAATAAATGTTTTTAAAAAACATGTATAAAATTAGAGATAGAACTGACAGATCTTGCTAACAAGTTAGTTGTAG
>CAUYSK010064925.1:0-32593 GCA_963575035.1 Avahi laniger | reverse complement strand
TGTCCTTAGGGCCCTCACTTGCACAGGTCACTGATAAATAATAAGTTGGAACCTAATTTTGTATTTGAAATTTATGTTCTTTTAACTTAAGGAGGACCCTCCAATTGTGTTAGCTTCAGGCCCCACAGAATCTGGATGTACTCCCGGCATAGTATGATGCCTAACACATGGTTGAGGCTTAATACATGTTGGTTACTTTGGTATTGAGTTTGTTCACTATTCCTGCCACTTTTTGTTGTTTACATTTGAGCCTTGCATTATATCCTGGAACAACTCACCAGCGTAACACATGATGCATGTGATGGACACATGGTACCCATTTGTGCATGACCATGAGGTTGAACTGTATTTAGGAAGCAAAACTGGTGAGAGGTGTAATCTCTCTTATGGGTGTGTGTGCTTTTCAGGTTAGGCGAAGATTCCAGCTTCTCCACTTGCATTTATCTAATACCTGGCAGGCAAAGCATATGGAAAGTTGGAGGTTTTTTAAAGGCAAAAAGCTTTTTAAACCAATGTGAAGTTGCTTAAGATTCAGATGACAGTTCTTTGAAAGTCGAATTGTATTCTTTGCCCTCTCTTTGACAATGATTATAGTAATTGAACAGAATATAGTCTTCTCCATTGAAGTGTGTGAATGTAGACACTTAAGGCTATATTTTCAAAGCATTATAGCATGTGTAGACTTAGCCATGTTTCTCCTGTTCATACCGGTGGTGTCGTACAAGGAAGGGCTTTTGCTCATTGGCTTGAAAATACCTCACTACATTAATACAAGTACCTTCCAGTATCATCGATTATCCCATTTCTCTATGACTTCTTTTCAATTAATTTTGTTCCAGAATGTAGAGTTTTCTGAGTAATTTCTTTTTTTTTAAATTTTTGTTTAATGATAGTAGTGCTAGCATTTTCAGTATTTATCAAGTGCTGACCGTATCTTTTTGGTTGAAGAGTTGGTTAGGAAAATTACGTCAAGCTCACTCACCACCATAGTAACCAAATTTTAATACCTTCTGGGGATACAGACATTTATATAATCTAACTCTATGGTGCTGAGGTGCAGTGTATGTAGTGTATTTATGATTGAACAGAAAGTTTCAAACAGCAGCCTGTGAAATTGGATTTTAGATGTAATGTACCATAAATAAGTGCTATAAAGATTGCCTTTAATGCTATAAATCAGATTTTATTGGTTTCAGCTATCTCATTCTGGTTATTGTATTACCCACAAAATCAGAAGAAATCAAAGAGCTGGAATATTTTGTATTTTAATATCCCATATTCTACAGTAGTAGCACAGGCACCCGTACAGCTTGCTTTTAGGGTAGGTTGGACAAGGTTGACAGGTGGCAGGCTCCAGCAACCTATCAGTGGCAGGATCGGTGTAAACAACCAAACTTTGGGTCTTGAAGCATTTTAAAATTTCCTGTCTGTGAAATATACAAGGTAGGTGAATTGGCAGATCCCTTCCCTTTCTGTGAAGCTGATTGTCAAGTTTCTTGGGCCAGGCCGACACCTGTAGAGATTGGCAGGTGGGTGTGCTTTGTATCCTCTGCAAAGTTTATTGACTTTGGCGATGAGGCTATTCATTGGGCATGGGAGGTGCCCACGCATGACTTACCGAGTTATTTAAAGCACCCAAAACTGTTGCTATGAAAAAAACTTGTCTCTTTAAACAATCTCCCAATATTTGATTTAGAACCTTCCCTGCATCCCTTTACTTTGATGGTTTTCTATTCAGTATACTTTAGTCAAGAAAATAGATTTGTTTTTAATGCTTGGCAAAACGTATAAATGGACCTCTAGAGCCCAGGAGGCTACAGTCATCTGAAAATGAACTGTTAGGTCCAGAGCAGTTTTCAAGCTATTTAAAGTGCAGTTTTTGCTTAGCTTATGTGTTGTTTTCCTCAGTGTTTACTTATACAAGTATTCTCAGTTCGAGATACTGTGAGGAACCTAGCCGGGCTTGAACGTCTGCCTTTCGTTTGATTGTTCAAGGTTGCAGCCATATAACCCAAAGAAGGGAAGAGGGCAGCAGGGAATTTCTTACATACAGGGCCTCAGAGCGCTATCTTCATTAGGCTTCACCTTTTAGTTATTTTCTTTTTACTGTGGCATGATACCAGATATATTCTTGTTTGTTCCCCTACCTGAAAAATAACCATGTTTAGCAATCGGAGAAGACGCTGAAACATTGTATTTTGTCTTGATTACAAAGAAATCTAATTCCACAAATGCTTCAGTGATCTTTAACCTGCTGGAGATAAAAGGCATAGATAACGTTAATACTGCTAATATCATGCCAGTCTGAGTTCAGCAATTATTATTGTATTCCAAAATAGGAAATCTTGATGCCTCCTTTACTTGCTGCGAACTAAGCTGGAGAACTAGAGGGATTATGCTGATCAGGGCTTGACATTTATGGCTGCCAGTTCACTGCTGAAAATACAGCCAAGGAGCTCAGCCCTAGACCCAGGAGGCAGCTGGATCCCAGGGTGTGCTTTGGCACTTGTCTCGGGCTGTGCTGAATTGCATGGGAGCTTTACCGGCTGCCCTGCCTGCAATTAACAAGAAACGGTCCCTGTCTAGAACTGCACGTGCAGCTGCAAACAGGAGCAATGGGGTTATTTTCTTCAAACACTGGGGACTCTTGTTCCATGTTCTTGTTGGAGGCTGAGTGAACCTCTTTCCCTCTCTCTTGAGGACCGGCCTTCTCCAAGATGTTATCGCCAACCAAAACCCTCTCTATGTAGTTTCAGATCAACCAGATTATTCTAATTATTCTTCTTTTATCTGCTTGGTGTTGTTCTCTATACGACTTTTAGACAAATGCTGAAAATATAATTTTATATGTTAGTTTTTTGGTTTGCTTTACCTCATCTCCTGTCCTAGCCTAATCAGCCCTAAGATCACCAGAAATGAATTCTTATTCAGCATTGTCAGGATTCCTGCCCCATTGCCATGAGGGAGATCACACACTGAGGGAATTGTGGGGTGTCTCACCAAACAAAGGGAAAAATCGAGGTTATTATAGGATTTTGAGGGATAATGAAGTTTAGGTGAAATTTAAATAAAGCAGTGTTTGGATAGGCTCAAAGCAAAGCAGGGCTGTGTGCAAAGGGTTTAACATCAAGTCTGGACTGTGAAGTGGATCTAAGGTCCTGTTTTCCTGGAAACTACACAGCTAAGATAGACGTAGAATGTTGTGTCCACAAACCCCTTATTTGAAGCTCTGCATCTGGATTTGAAATTGAGGCTGATTTCTGTGTGAAAGAGACTTAGGTACAGTCCAGAATGGGGTGTTTCATTTTTACTGATATAATTTCCAAAAAACAAAGTTTTTGATAGTTTGTAATTTTAGAGAACAAAGTATCTCAGTAAGTAAAAAAAGTAGTCGTCACCCAAAAAAGGGGATCGTTGTAACACTTTATAGCTCTAATATGTACTTGGGAGAAATATTGTTTTCTGTCGAATTGTCATCTAGCTTTATCTGTGTCTATTATTCCAGCTTGTTGAATGGCCAGGTACGTTGTTTTACTTTCTCAGTGGAACTAACTTTTACTTTCTTACTACCCATATCATTTAACAAAGTTTAGTTTGCAAAGAAAAAATATTCAACATAAATGGGATTTAGTAGCTAAGAAAACTTGTGGGCTAACAGCAGAGAAGTCAAGGAATGGAAAGGGCTTCAGGCAAGATTTGATCAAGCAGCTTTTAAAAATCACTGAATACCTTATTTCTGCCTCTTCCCCATGGGCATCCACATTGTCCACTTTGCTTGCATATTAAATGTAGCTTCTTTTCAATCTCATAATGATTAAATGTTGGTCTTTCCATTGTATCCTTCATAACTCTTATTCGTACTTTCCTATTTTACACACTTTTTCTCAGTCCTACTTTCTTAATAATTTTGTTATGTCAGTCTTTTAGTTTACTCATTCTATCTTCAGATGGGTCTTATTTAGCTATTTAATCTTTCTCTTGGGTTTTATATTTTAATTATTTTATTTCTAGAAATTCCAGGTGGTTATTTTTCAGGTCTGCCTGGCTTTGTGATAGCACTTATGCTTTTTACCTAATTTCCATTTCTCCTTTTATGTCCTCCATCATTTTAAATGTACTTGATTTTTATTCTAGATCTCATAATTCTATTATCCAAAATCCTTAAAGATCTCTTCTTTTTCTTTTATTGGTAGTAAAGACCCTGACTCTATTTGAGAGGATATCTCCAAGTGTATTTTCTCAGGGAAACGTTTATTCAGCCTGTCCCCAGTATATCTCCTTGTGCTGAGGGGCAGGGACAGATATGTATTTTTAATCCACAATTTTTTAGAGGGTTAGGCTTTAAACTTTACATAAGGACCCAGTTGCAGCTCTCTGACTTTTTGCAGACCAAAGACAGCATCTCCTGTGTCCACATGAGCCAGAACTGCAAGCTTTGTGGTCGTGGAGTATGACAATCGAGCCCCTGCCCAGCTTTGCCTCCCAGCTCCGGTCTTCAGTTCCTTGATTTTATTCTTCCTCTGGATTTCCACCCCTCACCTATCAGCCTAGATGCGTCTGGGGAGGGTGAATTCACTCTCGTCACCTCACTTTACCGAGAGAGATTTCCCTTTCTATGGGCTCAGTTATTCACTTAAAAGGATGTTTGTTATATTTTACTTGGTATTTCTAAGTGTCCTGTAGCAAGTTCAGTCAGTGTTCTCCAGAGAAGCAGAACCAATAGGATATGTGTGTGTGGGGGGGGGCGAGATACTGAGATTTAGTTGATTCAGCGTAAGGAATTGGATCAATTGACCCACATGATCATGGACACTGAGAAATCCAGACCCAGGAGAGGAAATAGTCAATGACATGCCAGAAGGGCCAGCCCTGATCTATTCTGGGATTCAATTGAAAGCTCTCTCTCTGGCTGTCACTGAGGTGGCTCAGGAGGTTTCTAGAGGCAGGGCTACTTTGCCAGTCTTGTCCATGTCCAACAAACAGGGTGAGTTTCTCTCTGAGTTGCTCTTTCAGAACGTCTAACTTTTTGTCTTCTATTTTGATGTATCTGATTGGCTCATGTTTCATTAACTAAACAGTGTTGCTAAGGATTGGAGATATTGATTGTCTTAAACCAATCAGAGCTCATCTCAGTTGCTGAGACTGACATCACCTTCCCCAGCAGCATGTAGGGTGCCTAGATGAGGAATGGAAATTCAAACGAAAAGTGGAATATTGTTGCCAAGAAAGCAAGGCTAAGCTGGACAACTCAAAGTAGCAGATACCACATATTTGCCTATTGTTTTATACATATTTTAATTTATTTCAATTCAACAAGCATTTATTTAGTGTCTATTTTGTTCCATGAGAGGAAATGGCCCTGGACTTGTGAAAATTGCATAATTATATTTTTTATTCAGAAAGACCTCACTTCCACTGAAAGAATATATGTAATATATACACATACATATGTATATGTTTATGTATATATGTATAGGTATGTGTGTGTATATATATATTTTATATATATAATATGTATATATACACACAGGGTGTCCCAAAAGTCTCCATACAAAGGAAAATATTTGTAAAAATTTGTAATGAATAGTTTGTAAATAAAAATACATTTAGCTACAATTTCCCATTTTCCCTATGTATGGCAATTTTGAGACAACCTGTGTATATATCTTAAAGAATAATAATAAAATTAAAATTTGTGTACCATTACCCAGCTTAAGAAATAATATAGTGTCAGTAGCTTAGAAGCCTTTTTTATCTAATCACAGAAACCATACTTCCTCCAGAGGTAACACCTCTGATTTTAGTATTATTAATAACATTGAATTTCTTTATTCTTTCATATATGTATGTAACCATAAACAAAATCTTTTTTAGTTGGACCTGGTTTTGGATTTAATATAAATGGAATAACACAGTATTTTTTTCTAACTTGTTTTCATTTGCTTGCTGTTGTTTTATAGATTCATCTAAAAAACTGGTGTGTGTGGCTGGTGTATTAATCATTTACATGACTGTAAATGTACCATTGAATGGTATGAAAGTTTCCATAGCTAAATATTCTTTCCAACATTCAATTTTTAAAATTTTTGTCAATTTAATATTTAAATTTTGCCTACTATTTGCTATTTAGGTATTAAATCAATCTCATTATGTTTTAAATTTACATTTTCCTAATTATAATGCTAATAAGATTGAATGTAGGTTTTTATATTTATAAGCCTTTTGTATATTTTATTTTGAGAAATGCTTATTTGTGACTTTTGCCATTTTTATATTCCTATTATTAAATTTTTAATTCTTTATATATTGTGGATCCTAAGTTTTGTTACATATATGAGTTGTGAAGAACTTGCCCTGATTTCTATTAGTCTTTTTGCTCTCTTTGTGGTTCTCTTTGTAAAGGGAATTTCTTAATTTAGCATAGTCCAGTTTATCAATATTTTCCTGCATATTTTGCCATTTTTGTGTATTGTCTACAAGTATTTCCCTGCAGCAGTATTACAAAGATATCCACCTCTATTGTCTTTTAACATGCCTAGATTTGATTTTTACGTATGATATGAGGTATGGAATATAATGTCATTTTCTTAACATAGAAAACTAATTCTCCAGCACTGTTTCTTGAAAGGTCTACCCTGTCTCTACAGCTTTGCAAACAACTGTGTCAATTATTAGTTTTCATGCATTTATGGGTCTGTTTTAAAGCTCTCAATATATTTCATTGGTTTATTTAAGTGTACTTGAACCAGCATTTAACTGTCTTATTATGTAACATAATAAGTACTGTTACCATAATAATAATGACATATGGTAGGACAAATATTCTATCTTATTTATTTCGATTATATCTTGGCTATTCTTCATTATATGATATTCCATATAAGTTTCTGAATCTATTTGCCATAGAAAAATTTGGGAAGAACTTCTGTTTTCATAATATTGGTACTTTCTATTCATGAAATTGACATTCTTATCTAATTTTTATTTTTTGAGTTTTAGTTTTTTGTTTAAAATGAATAATATTTTTTTTAAAAAAAGAAGTGTTGAATATCATTGGCTAGATTTATTTCTTGGTACTAAACATTGGTGCTATTTTAAATAGTATTATTTTAAAAATTATGTTTCTTATTTTATTGTTGCTAGAGCATAGAAATACAGATAATTTTGAATATTTATTCTGTATACAACAGTCTTGCTAAAAAGTTTCACATAAATTATAACTCTTTATCTGTATATTCTTTTTGTGTGCTGTGAATGCATTCATATCTTTTGCAAATGAGGACAGTTTGTGTTTTCCACTCTGGTTCCTGGATTTTTATTTATTTTTATTTTCTTACTGTAGGCAGACCTCTCATCCAATGATTTTTAAAAGAAAGGGCAATAGAATTCATCCTTGTTCAGTTCTGACCTCTAAGTTAATACTTTCCAAATATTATTATATGTTTTTGCAAAGCTCTTCTAATAAGTAAAGAGTATCTCTTGCTATTAACTTCACCAAGATATTTTTTTGTTTGATTTAATTATAATGTGTAATTTGAAGACTACTGTATATCCATGATTCGTACTGGCCTATTAGTTTATTTTCTCATCCTCTATTTTATTTTGGTTGTTTTAATGTTATATTATTCTCATAAAAAGTTAAAGAGTATGTGCTTTTTTCATTTCTAAAAGAGTTTCTGTATACTTTCTATTTTTTATTCCTTGAATGTTTAGTAAGCTTCTATGTAAAGTTATTTGGGCCTAGTATTTTCTTTGTAAAAAGATTTTAAACCATGAATTTAATTGCATTAATGATTATATGACTATTTAGGTTTTCTAATTTTTCTTCAACCAGTTTTAGTAAGTTGTATATTCTAAAAGTTTACTCATTTTATCTGTGATTTTAAGTATATTGGCATAAATGTGTTTATAATATCCTTTCATTATCATTTAGATTTCTTCCGTATCTGAAGTTATAGCTCCTTTTTCATCCCAATTATCATTTATTTGTACCATCTCTCTTTTCAATATTAATATTATCAGTGATTTGCCCATTTTGCTGGTATTTTCAAAGAAATAACTTTTGGCATTTTGATCCTTTCTATTGTGTATTTGTTTTCTAGTTCTCTAATTATTGTTCTTTATTAATTCCTTCATTATACTTTATTTGGGCTTATTCTGTTTTTCTCTCCATAACTTTTTAAGTTTGATTAATAGTTTATTAATATAAATATTTTCCCCTTTTTAATATAGGCATATAAGCTTATAAATTTCCCTCAGTATTTATTAGCTTAATCACACATGTTTTAATATGCAGTATTTTAATTATCATTCAGCAATTTATTTTAAAATTTTCCGTCATGATTTCCTCTAGGATCCATGAGTTTTCAGAAGTATGTGAGTTTTTAAAGAAATTTCCAATATATAGTTCTTATTCTAGATATCAGTTTGTTTTTGATTTTTAACTTAATTAGTTTATGTTTATAGAATACAGCCTACATGATACCAATTTTTTGAAATATATTGAGATATGTTTTAAAGGCCTCTCATGTGGGCAATTTTCATAAATATGTTCTTAAAAGTAAGGTGTATTCTGATGTTGTTTGGTCTATTTATTAATAAATCAAGTTAATACTTTCCAAATCTTTATCTCTTTGCTGGCTTTTGTTGACTAATCTATCAATTAGTGAGATATTGTGTTTAAAGATCCTATTATTTTGGTAAATTTGTCAATTTCTCCTTTAGTAGCTATAAATTTTCAATGTATATAATTCAAAGCTACATTGTTACATTACATATGTCTAAAATCGTGTATAATTGGTTAATTAAACTTTGTATAATTATGAAGAGACCTTATTTATCTCCGCTTATACTTTTTCTTTCCCCCTTAAGGTCTATCCTCTGTGATATTTTTAGTTAGTATTTGTTTGGCATCACTGTTTTCATCCTTTTGCACCCTCATATGTTCAGAATGCATATTGTATATAATGTTCAATATACAATATAATGTATATTATATTGTATAATGTTCACATATATATGTGTGTGTGTCTACTCTATAATTGTCTTTTACAATACTGCATAGTGTATTTCATTGGGATCTTATTTTAACTTTTTCTCTGTTCAGTTTGTGTCCTGTCTTGTTTTTAAATTTTTCCTCACTCTTGGCCTCCTTTTGAATTTTATCTGTGTACTTATTTTTTGAAGTTTACTCTCTATGGCTATGTTTTAATTTTTACTGTGGATATTTTAACATGCATAATTAGCACAGTTTAAAGTTAGCCATTATTTTACTTTCATTCCAAATGATATAAAAACCTTAGAATGCTTCAATTTTTTATTTCAAAATATTAAGAGATACAAGTGTTTTTGTTACATGGTTACCTTTTTTAATGCTTACGTCAAGGCGTTTAGTGTGCCCATCATCAAAATAGTGTTCCTTGTACCCGAGAGGTAGGTTTTTACCCCTCCTGCCTTCCCCATTCCCCTTTCTTGATTTCCAATAATCTTTACATCTTTTTGTGCCTGTATGTACACATAGATTAGCACCCAATTATTAGAGAGTACATGCAGTGTTTATTTTTCCATTTCTGAGATACTTCACTTAGGATAATGGTCTCCAGTTCCATCCAAGTTGCTTTAATTGTAATCACTACCCTCTGAACTTATATACTGTTATTTTCCACTTATGTTCTTTTTTAATCCTCACAAATTAAACTGTTTTATACATCAATGTTTGTTTGTATTTATCATATATGTGCCAGTATCTTTGCTCAGAACCAATCTTGCATTTCAGACCTTCCATCTGGACTAATTTTCTTTCTTCCTGAAGCATACCCTTTAGAATTTGTTAGAGAAAGTCTGTATGTAATGAACAGTCACAGGTTTGCTTTTCTGATAATGTCTTTATTCTGCCCTTGTTCATAAAGTTATTTTTGTTACATATGTAATTCTAGGGTGATGGTTGCTTTCTGTCAACGCATTACACTCTGTTTTCTGGCATCTATTATTCTGTCGAGAAGTCAGCCATCAGTATAATTGTTCTTTTGTAAGTGATATTCATTTTTTTCCTGCTAGTCCCTTTAAATATCTGTTCTTTATTTTCAATGTTATATATTTTCACCCTCAGTATGTCTAGGTGTGAATTTATTCCTATTTAATCAACTTGGAAGCCATTAAGCTTTTTAGATTTAAGGTCTTACGTCTTTCAAAAATTGTTTAAAATATTAGTCATTATCTTTTTCAATGTTTTTCCTCCCAATTTTGTCTATTAGCTTCCCCTAAAATGCCATTTCAAACTTTCTCAGTCTAATCTCTCTGTTTTCCACTGTTTTCTATTTTCAATATTTTTCTCTCTGCATTGATTACTCCAGGTCTATATTCAAATTCAATAATTCTTTCTTCAGTATGTTAAATTTACTGTCAATTTATCCTACTGAATTTTAAATTTTATTTTAAAACATTTAATACATCCAAAGTGCTCTTTTAAAATCTGGTTTATTTTTAAAAAAATATTATTTTTTCATGTTTTCAAGACTTCTTTTATTTCTTGGAGCATGTTAAAACTTTTGTTATATTATGACTACGTATGTATTCAATGTATGACGTACTCACAGACCATTCTGCTGTCTCTCATTCTTGGTGTACTGTTTGAGTGTGTTGTGATTTTTTAATTGTAGTTTCCTTCTTTTTCTTAGAATTATTTTGAGAACTATTTGCTCTACAGCTTGATTTTGTGTTTCTCTAGAAAGGATGTCCTGGACCACCACTGGATATATGTTTGATTATTTTCTATGCTTGAGGTTTCCAATCCACACAGAAAGTGTGAGTGTGGGTTAAAAATTCCTTATTCCCCATAATGATTAACATACTATTACTAGTTCTTGGGGAGATGTGTTTTTCTCATACCTAGTGGCAAATTCCCTTATTCTCCTTCCCTGAGAGTGAAGATTATTTATCATTTACTTTCCCACTTTGGGGTCTCAGCTTTATCTAGGACTCTATTAAGTTCCTCACCCTGAAGCCGGCTTTCACTGTCTCCTGCTTCTCATACCCTGACAAGCCATCCTAACAGAGAGTCCAGGTCATGGGGTTCAGCCGGTATCCTCAGGACATCTGAGGCATCGAAGCTGGCTTAACTTTCTGGGGTTTGGCTTTTACTTCATTGTGGGGTTTCACTTGATTTTGGATCCTTTTCTGACCAATTCAGCAATGGCTTTATAAGTTTAAGTTTTAAAAATGATTATATTTATTTAATCTTTTGGAAGCTTTCAAAGGAAAGGTTGTTGAAAACATGTAGACTTTCAGAAATGGAAGTCCTAAGTTGGCTCTTTCTATGATGCCTGCTAGAATAGAGATATAAATAAAAATAAAAATTTTGAGTTTTACATTTTCTGAGAAGTGCAGCTCACCATTATAATTAGAAATCAATGGGTTTCAGTGCTCTTTATATAACGTAAAGGTAGAAACATTCTCAATGTGAAAGTGCAAATGCATATGGGATAAAGATTGTTGCTAATTTCCTAGGAGGAAATAAGGATCTACAGAACTTGAGCTGGAAAGGAGGTGACAATATTTCACACGTCACCTTTAGTTTCAAGGACAGGGTTTGGCATATACAAAAAGCTCATCTTTTCCCAAGAGCTTCTAAGTTGTTCAAAGTGACGTTATTCTAGCTTGGATTATGGACCTTTCATCCCCTTTGTACCTTAGTATTGTCTATAAATTGTTCTCTATTTCTAAAAATAAAAGTTTAAAAGCCTCTGGCCCTGTTTAGATCAAAGGGCATAGGAATAATGTTTTTTTATCATGAAATATCAGCCATAAATGCTGTAAATTTTGTTCTCAAAAGACTGATAACAGAAGACATTGACTTTATCTACTAGTCTTAAAATTTAATGAGGTAAACAAAAAAATTCTAAGAATGAACAGTTTGTGTGGAAAAATAGATTGCTGCTTATTTCATGTTTCTTGTTCTCTACAACAACCCTCATGACCAGTCGTTCTGTTGAACGATTCTACTATCATTAGGGACTGGTTCTCAGCTCCAGCCTGTATCATCTCACAGTTATCTACTGATATCCCAGACATGTTGCAAAATTCCCAAAATGCAATTAACTTCAGTACACTATGGTTATATGTCATATTTCTTAAATATCAGCTCAAGGTTTTCTCCAGATAATGCAAAATTCTCAAAAACCCAATTAATTTCAATTCACATTCATAGAGATGTCACATATTTCTTAAACATTTGCAGTAATGATAGGATGTCAGAACCAGTGCTGTGAGATTCATGAAAACATCCTCAAAATTAAACCAGGAGACACTGAATGCCAAAGTAGAGTGGGAAGGGCTGCCATTCTGTGAGCCTGATGCTGATATATCTGGAAATCCATGCAAAGCAGAGCTCAGGTTAGTTGAGGTAGGGGTGAGTGGGCCATCCCATTGATTGGACCTGCTATGATTTGTTTGAATGTTGGTGTCCCTCGAAAGTTCATATTGAAGTTTGACTCCCAATGCAACAGTATTAAGAGGTGGAGCCTTTAGGAGGTAATTAGGCCATGAGGGCTCCACCTTCAGTGGGACGATTAGTGCCCTGATAAAAGGCCTAGAGAGGGTGAGTTCTCCCCTTCCATCTCGTCTGCTATGTGAGGACATAACAGTCGTCCAATTTCCCTTTTTGCCCTTCTTTCTACCATGTGAGAATGTAGCAAGAAGGACTCACCAGACACTGAATGCTTGTGTCTTGATCTGGGATTTCTAGCCTCCAGAACTATAAGAAATGAATTTTTGTTCTTTATAAATTACCCAGTCTAAGTTATTTTGTTATAGCAGCAAGAATGGACTAAGACAGGACCTAACAGAGAGCTCTGTTAATTCAAGAATATCAACTGGTGAACAATTGTTTTGGGCTAATATCAGCTAATATAACTTGATTTCTGATTTTCAAAACAGTGTTTGTTTTCTGCAATTCAATCTTTTTAAATACCTTTGCAAGGAAGTTCCAAAGCACCAACCCTTGGAAACACAAGGAATTTAGGCTACCATTAGGCTACCATTAAGGGCTTAAATGTAGGATATCAGTGAAGGAAGATGAGATCAATGGTTTTGTCATTTAACTACTGCCTGATAACAGTATATAGCATAAATAGTATTCCAATGTTTAGCAGCTTCCATACTGAAAGTGAGTCACTGTTTTTAAGTGGCAATACCATTTCTTTTTATGGTTGATGTTGGTGATGGAACTTGATAGTTCAGGCTGCACACTACATTAAAGGATTAAGGAAAACATTACCTCTGTCCATATGGTGCATCATCTGAATACACCAGGCAAGACATTAGTAGATGTAAAAATCTGGGAATACGTGAATGAGATGTGCATATTTACAGTGAAATCAGCCAGGTCATTTGTTCGTGTTTCTCTTCTTACTGTGCTGCAAGCCACACTTGTAATCAGAACCTCTTGTAATTCTTTCCTTCTTCTTTCATCTTGCTTTCCTGTCACACCTCTAACGCTGGAAGTAGCAGACTTGGCAGTGTGCCTCGTCCCTGCAGTGAGCCGAAATATGGGGGAGTGGATTCCAGTACCGCTAGATGAACCAGTCAGCATGGGTGTGCACATTGGCAGGGGCTAGTGTTCCTCAGACTTTCACATAGAAAGGCAGGAGTGTAAAGCGAAGGCATATGTACCAGCACAACAGGGAAAGCAGAAATGAAGGGCAACTGCACAAAACAAAATAAATCTCAGCTTGGTTCAGGAACAAACAGTACACAGTTGTGTTTGCTTAAGAATAACAATTTTAGTCCCAAAAGGATGGACTAGGGACTGAGACCTTTATTGAGCACTGATTGAATGTGACATGCTCTAAAAGCATTAGAGAGTGAAGACTCTAGAAAAACTTTAAAGTAGAAGAAAATCTCAAGGTCTATTAGCCTATCACTTCAATTCAAAGATAAGGAAATTGGGGCTAAGAGATATAATGAGTTTAGCTGTAGGCATTGAATACAATGAAAGAACTGGTACTAAACTCTGACCTTGTAGCATCTAGTCCTTGATATTTCCTGTGTTCATCGATATTCTTGATGCCCACTGTGACCCCAAAGATACATGTAAACGTGGAAGTGGATGTCATGGACCGAATGTTTGTCTGCCTCTCCCCCAGGATTCATATATTGAAGTCTAATCAGTGTGGGCATTTGGGGATGGGGCTTTGGGGGGGGACAGTTAGGTCATGAGGATGAAGCCCTTGTGAATGAGATTAGTGCCCTTATAAAAGATTCCAGAGAGCTCTCTAGCGCTCCATCTGCCATGTGAGGCTGTGAGAAGTAGGCAGTCGCAAACTGGAAGAAGGCCCTCGCCAGAACTCAACCATGCAGGCTTCCTGGTCCGGGCCTTCCACCCTCCAGAACTGTGAGAAATAAATGTCTGTTATTGATAAGCCACCCAGTCTGTGGCACTTTGTTATAGCAGTCCAAATGGAATAAGACAAGGAGTCCTATTTGTAACAAGTGAAGAAGGGTGCCTATCCCTGGACTCTACATTTGCACCTGAGTGTGTGCCTCACCTGTCATTGCTGATGTGCATGGCAAGAAGGTGTGGAGAAGAGAAGTCAAGAAGAAAAGCTTGAGACAGAATGGTGTATTACCAAATAAGGATTTACAAGGGTAGAGATTTGGGCTCCTTTGAAACTCAACCTTTGTCCAACCAACAAAGCCTCGCTCTTCACATTCTAAGGTAATAGAGTCTCCAAAGGCTTAGTCTCATTCATTCATTCATATATTTATTAAACAATATACATGAGTGTCTTTGCCACTAGAAAGTCTTTGAATACTTCCTTATTGCCAAAAAGATCAGACATTACTCTACATTGGCTTCACTCTACTGCCGTGTGGCATTAACACTGTTTTCTACCTTTTCTATGAAAATCTTAACTACTGAGCCTCCAGGAACTCACACTCTGTCTCACATGTATGCCTCTGAAATCTCTTCCTATCACCTTCAGAGGAACCTGATTCCCAGCTCAGCCCTCAAATGGTGTTTTTTTCTTCCCAGAGATTCTCAGCTACTGTTTCTCTCTTTTAACAAATTCTTTGTAGGAAATCTCATCTACTCTCAAGGATTATCTGTGTTCCTGTGAGTTTATGAGTCACATAATTCAATCGTAATCTCTGACTCTTCTCTGAGTTTCAAGCTCACATAGCCCAAGGGCCAATGAATACCTCAAGCCATTCACTTCCCATCCCTAACCAAGCACAATATCCTTCCAGTTCTGCCTCATCAATATTTCTTGCATCTCAGTCTTAATAACACTGCCCTAATATAGACTCTCATGTTCTCTCACCAATATTATTAAAATTGTCTTCCAGTTGAGTTTTCTGTTTTCAGTCCTGTGTAAATAAAATTCACTCCTTTTATTATGTTCCAATTTTAAATTATTTCAAACACAGACATGAGCCTGTTTCCCTTAGGATTAAAATCTTTCTATGTCCTTCTTTCTCATAAATGATAAAGTTTTAAAAATAAGTCCCCAGTTGCCCAGACACTGCCTGCCTCTCTAGTCTTAGTGGTCTGCTGTTCCCTGCATAGCCCTTGAAATTTGCAGGGTAAACTGCTTAGTGCTTATTTATTTAGTGCTTAGTGCTTATTTATTTTTCAGGACTTAGTTCTGACATGGTCTTCTCACAGTATTCTTCCTGACTATACTACCAGGATTATATATTCATCTTGCTGTGTTCTCTTTAGTACCCTGGGCATACCTCTATGTAACCTCTAACCATGTTGTGCACAAGTATCCTGCTTATGCACCTGTGTCCTGACTAGAATCTACGTTTCTCAAGGGAAGGCTCTGCAGCCTCATCTTCTCCATGAAGGAGTTGCAGAGCTGAATGCAGAGTCGGTAGACAACTAATGTTTGTTGACCTGAACTGGTAGACCCCTTACTATATGCCAGAAATATAGAGGTAAATGCTATATTGGCCCTGCCTCCAGGAGCTCACATTGGATGGGGGGAGACCTATGTACCTGGCAAATTTCACCCCCCACAGGACTATGAGATGAGACTGCACACAGGATACGGAAACCACCAACTCAGCCTGCGGGAAGAAAGCCGAGGGAAGATCAGAACATCCTCCTCATGATGTACAGCTTCAGCTCTTTTCTTCACTTACCCTCTTCTGTACTTTTCCTTCTTCAATTAAAGAAACACAATCCCTTAAAAACCCGACTGCGGAGGCACAGACTACTCCGTCGACGATGTGTTGAAATCCAAAGCTTTCCCTGGGAGCCATTTCTTTCATCTGGCTTCCGCAAATGTTTAAGCCAAGAAGAGAGTACACTTGCCTTTGCCAGGGACTTGCAAAATGTGCTCCTGACTGGCAAAACACAAAAAGCTTTAAAAAGTGAGGAAACGGTACAGCAAGCACTGCCATCTGATAATAGCAAACAGGCGCACGTTTGCGCAGAAATTGGGAGAAAGGCACTTACTGCATAGTAAGCATGTGGCTGATAAGAGAACTAAGTGCGGCTGTTGCCAGACGTCGTTTGAGATACACACTCCTTACCTACTGACTTTGGACGAAGTTGCCTACATGGAGCTGAGAAGAGGATTTGGATCCAAGTGTGCAATTTGGCTGCGGCCGCGGCTCTGACTGTTGAGAAATCAGCAGCATGCCATTGGAGGTAGGGTCTGGGCAAACCAACTGGATTTCTCATCTGTCTCTCGGGCCCCTCAGGCCCAGAACACATTGTGAGTCATTTTATTTACTTTTGATGCTTCATGGTGCCAAGTCACGGCAGCCCAGCTCTGAAGGGAAGCTGGACATATTTTTCCAGGAGTGCCTATTGCTAGAAACTGAGAATGGAATTGACATAAATCTAATGAAATAAAAGCACTCTCTTCTCCTCCCTTGCATCCCAGAAAGCAGTGGCATTTGGAAAATTGTGTTTTAAACGAGTTGACAAGGGCAGAGTTCAGTAGAAGCTAGTGATGAATTTAATTTATATATATTTGAAGATTTCTGCTCTATTCTTTTCCATTCTGCTGTTTGAAGATAAATCACATTCAGCTTTAGGGAGTTTACATTAAATATCATGCATATACACCCGAGGATTCTTTTCAAAAAAAAAGAAAAAAGGTTTTTAGAAACATATTGGTTATGGACAAAAATAAAATAACATAAAAATTTTAGAAAAAGAATGAAAGTACTTTTCTTGTTTGCCTCAAAGAAATTAGAAGAAGAAAAAATATCAGGAAATTATAATATTTGTGGACTCAAAATTTGCTGGTGCTTGATAGAAATTCAAAAGTTATTATTATCACGACTGTTGCCTTATATAACTCTTATGTTAATTTGAACTTTATCAGCTGAGACTGCCTGTATGTCAGATAGGAGAAATATTTAGCTTACCAGATGGTTATGATAAACAACATTGGGGGCAGGCATGGAAAGGTGGTCTATGTAAGGACCACTTGTAGAGCACCTGACATTTTGTGTTCCACACTGTGTGAATCTAGAAATAATTCATGCTGCCAGGATGACAGAGTTGAAAAAATACAGCACATATATGCGAAAGACTTTGAAGTCTTTGACAAGTTATTTAATGTCTCTTATCTTCAGTTTTCTCATCCGGAAAATGGGATGCTTACTTCAAAAGCTTGCTCTGTTGAGCACTTGAGAAAACATCAAGCCTGGGACATAGCAAGTAGTTCATCCTATTAGCTTGTATTACTGTGAAGACAAGAGATGAACAAGGCAGGCCATGGTGGTTAAGAACAAGGCTTTAGAAGTCACACGGTCACCGGTTCAACAAATGTTTATTAAATAATCTCCAGGTGCCAGGGATTTGCTTGGTGCTCTATATTTAGTAGTGAACAAAAAACATGAGGCCCTGCCCTTATGGACTGAATAGCTTCTGGGAAGAAGCAAAATAAACAAACAGTAATACATTCTCCCTTCCTTTCCAAATGGTAGTACCTTCTCACATAGTCTCTGTTTTTATTCAAAACCTAGGTAAAAATTCAGACTTTGTTTTGTTTCTACATGGTGTTTTCATGGTGCCTGAGAAAGGTGACTTGTAGTGGGCTGACACAGAGATCCACGTCTGGTTTACAAGCCACTTACGGTTGTTGAGGGACAGGGTCAGAGATAGCACTCTTATCTCCTGGGTGATAGCTCTTATTTACGGAGAGAACACCTAGTTGTCTGGCATCGGTGAAGACACCCTTGCAACTTGTATTATTTAGTGTGACTTGATTTTCCCAGGACTGAGAGGATTCCCAGCACTTGAGACTTTTCAGTGTCAACTCTGGGAAAGTCTCAGGTAAACTGGGATGAGTTGCTCACACTACTTATTTTATCCACTTGTCCATCTTCAGCCCCAGAAATATAAAATTCCACACTGTGAAAAGTTCAATGAAGAAAGATAATAGGATGCTATGAGATTGAATTACAGTAGGGACCTTGTATATATTGGGTGGGAAATATCTCTAATGAGGCAACATTTAAGTTGAGAACTCAAACATGAAAAGGACATTAAGATTAACCTGCACCTTTGTTTCTTAATAATTAATTTTAGGCAATTTATATACCCTCTCTACTGCAGTTTCATTTGTAATAAATGGATAATCATCATACGTAATCATAGGGTACTTTTGTGAATTAAATAAAATAAGACATACAAATACAAGATTTCCTGGTCAATGATTTTTAATTCATTCCACTTTAGCAATACACATTTAAAATTTTCGAGACTCATTTTTATGGCCTAATATATGGTCTATCATGGAGAATGTTTCATGTGCACTTGAGAAGAATGTTTATTCTTCTGTTGTTGAATGGAGTCTTCAATATATTTCTATTAGGTCTAATTGGTTTATAGAGTTGTTCAAGATTTTTGCTTTCTTTGCAGTCATCTGCTAGTTTTTTTTAATCCATTATTGAAAGTGGCTTATTAAATTTCCTAACCATTATTGTTAAATTTTCTGTTTCTCCCTTCAATTCTGTGTTTTTACTACATGTATTTTGAGACTCCGTTGTTAGGTGCATATATGTTTAAAATTGCTATATTTTCTAATGAATCTGACCCTTTTAACATTATAAAATGTCCTTATTTGTTTCTAGTAATAATTACTGGTTTAAAGTCTATTTTGTCTGATGTTAGTATAACCACTAGGTACTATTTTGGTTACTATTTGTGTGATATATCTCTTTCAATTGTTTTACTTTCAACCTTTTCACATCTTTGATAGTGTGTCTCTTTTAGATAGCATATATTTAAACCAAGTGTTTTCATCCATATGCAAATCTCTGCCTCTTAAATGAAGCATTCAATCCATTTATATTTAATGTAATTAATGATAAGTTGGGATTTGCATCTGTCATTTTGCTATTTGTTTTCCATATATCTTAGTCTCTTATATCTTCTCCATTAAAGCCTTCTTTTGTAATAGCTATTTTCTAGTGTACCATTTTAATTCCCTTGTCATTTTTTTGTTATTTTTTTTAGTTATTTTCTTAGTTGTTGCCCTAGGGATTACAATTAGCATCATAATTTATAACAATCTAATTTGGATTTATACCAACATAATTTAGTACTACACAAATCTTTTCTCCCATATGGCTTCATTTCTTTCTCCCTCCTTTGTGCTGTTGCTGTCATAGAAATTATATTTTTACCCATTTTGTGCCCATTAACACAGACTTATAGGTATTGTTTTATGTAGTTGTCTTTTAAATCATATCAGAGAAAAAATAAGTTTAAAAATATATTTATACTTTTAAAAAAATTTGCCTATGTTGTTGCCTTTACCAGTTTTCTTTATTTCTTTATGTGGATTTGAGCTACTGTCTAGTGTCCTTTCCTTTCAACCTGAAGTACTTGCCTGTAGTATTTCTTATAGGGCAGGAAGGAAAGAAATAAATTTTCTCAGTTTTTATCTGGGAATATCTTAATTTATACCTCATTTTTGAAGGATAATTTTGCTGAATGTAAAATTCTTGGTTCGTAACTTTTTTCTTTAGCAGTTTAATTATTAATATATCATCCCACTTTCTTCTGGACTCCATGGTTTCTGATGAGAAATCAACTGTTAATCTTGGGGACCTTTGTATATGATAAGTCACTTTTATCTTGCTACTTTCCAGATTCTCTCTTTTCTTGGACTTTCAGTAATTTGATTATAATGTGTTTCAGTGTGGATCTTTTTGAGTTTATCTTACATGGAATTTGTTGAGCTTATTGGATATGTAGATTAATGTTTCTCATCAAATTCACAAAGTCTCAACCATTACTTCTTTGAATATCCTTTCTGCTCCCTTCCTCTGTCTTTCCTTCTTTCCTTCTGGGACTCCCATCATGTATCTTGGTTTGCTTGATAGCGTTCACAGGTCTTTGAGGCTTTGTTAATTTTTCTTTATTCTTTTTACTTTCAGTTCCCTACCTAGCTATTTTTAATTGACTTATCTTCAAGCTCACCAGTTTTTTCTTCTGCCTTCACAAATCTGCTGTTGAGCCATATAGTGAATTTTTTATTTCAATTATTCTACTTTTTGCCTCCAGAATTTTTATTGGATCTTTTTAAAAAAATAATTTATATCTTTTTAATTGGTATTGTCTATTTGGTGAGACATCAGTCTCACATTCTAATTTAGTTCTACAGCATGGTTTTCTTTAGTTATTTGGACACATTTAAGATAGCTGATTTAAAATCTTTTCAGTAAGTCCAACATCTGGCTTTTTTCAAGAATAGTTTCTATTGATTGCTTTTTTTCCCTGTGTATAGAGCAAACTTTTTTGTTTCTTTGCATGTTTTGTAATTTTTTGTTGAAAACCAAACATACTAACTAATAAAATGTGGCAACACTGGAAATTAGATTTTACTCCTCAGGATTTGTTGCTGTTTTTTTGTTTGTTTCTTTAGTGATTTTTTCTGAGAAAATTCCGTAAAGTCTGTATTCTTTTTTATATATGGCCACTGAAATCCCTGCTGGGTGACCTTAGTGGTCAGCTAATGATTAGACAGAGATTTCCTTAAATATCTGGAACTAATAAGTCTCCAGTTTTTGCTAAAGGCTCTGTTTGTATACTGGAGAATGCTTTCGATACTCAGCTGGGCTGTTCCTTCTTAGTCTTCACTTTCTGCTTGCAGAGAACCTCAAGTCTAGTGAGAAGACAGATTTTCTTAGATCTTCCTGAGCACACACACAGCCTCAGGCATACGCACATTCCCAAACACGCACACGGGCTTCTAGATTCCAGGAATAAATTGAGGCTTTTCAAAGCCTCCTATAAACATCTTATTACCCATATTTTCCTTTTAAGTTTTTTGGTTAGTATTTTGTTTCAACTTTTATCTGTTGCCTCAGATAGGTGGAATTTAAACAATTGCCTCTGATTTCGTGTGTGTGTGTGCGCGTGTGTGTGTGTGTTGTGTGTGAGCGCATGAGCACATGCACCCGCACAAAATAAGGCTATTTACTCTGGGTGAACTTCAAGTCAGGTAAAAGAAAAGCAGCCTCGTGAGTGGATTCCAGAGAATCACAAGACAGGCTGAATAATGATCAATTCTCTGGGAATAGGGCTCTCTGAATTGCTGCAAGCCTTTGGGTTAATTTCTAGAGTTCCAAAAAAGTAGATTCTGATAATTTTTTTCCTAGTGTTTTCATTGCTTTTATTGAGGAAAGATTTTTTTGGATGTCCTTACCAGCATTTTCCACTGATGCCACCCATGGCTGTTGAAAGACTCAACAAATGATGTTTGTTTATTGTTATCAATTAGCTAAACAACCTCATGAGATGAACATTATTATCATCGTATTACAAATGATAATGAAGCACAAAGAAAGCACAATATTTTATATCTTCCATTTCCTTTTACTGCATTTTTCCTATTTCAGCTGCCAGTGGGGCTCCCTATTCATGTCCATTCTCAGGAAAAAAATTAGATATTAATCAATCGTGACATAGATTTGGGTCGTAAGTTACTTCTCCCAGGAAAATGTATACTGAGTCAAAATGTCTTTATTCTCTTAAAGGTATCTGAAGCATCAGTGAGAAAAGTGGAATTATGTTTTTAAGTCAAGGAAGCTCTTGAAATACCTGAAATGGCATCATATGGGCAGTAAACCTAAGTCTGGTTTGTGGGTTTAGTTTAGAGTCCACCATTGCCTGTGGGCATAGAGATCTGCCAGGACTCACGTGAGATGATTAGGGCACGGCCTCGGAGGGGTAGTGTGAAGAGAGTAGAAGCAGCCTAGGAAACTGATTGACATTCTTGGTGGGATGTGGTGAGGACTGGCTTCATAACATGCAGTCCGTGAACTCAAGATAGGATGTGAAAATTAATAGCAGTAACCCATGGCTGTACCTTAGGATCAGAAATGTCATAGGAGCATGTTACCCAAGGAAGTAAAATTGTCAAATCCTCTTGTTTGCTTGATGGTATGGCAAATAGACAAACCATTCTTTAGAAAAAAAAAAAAAAAAGCTCTGGAAATATTTTTCCCATGGAACTTCAGGTAGAGATAAAATGCTTTCATAAATGACAATTATTTGAAGGATGATCTCAAAGAAAAATTTGTTTTAGTTGGAATAAATATTCTGTATTATAACCTGGAATAAAAATACTGTACCAGAAATACTAACTGTTCAAATTCTATTATGTGTGCTTAGGTCACTAGAGATAAACCAGGAAGGGAGTTAGAGACCTAAAGTTATTTTTTAAAAATTAAATGTATGGTTTAATAAGGTTACTAGCATCAGAACATGAGTTAACCCTGCAGTGCTCCTCACTTCTGATAAATGCTCTCCCAATGCTTGGGGGATAGAATTGCAAACGTGGAAAATTCAGCACCATCTCAGGTTCATACTAAAGCCAGGTTTCTTATTGTTGCCTTTCCTGTTTTTTGCGTTTTCTTTGTTTTGTTTTATTTTGTTTTAGGAGAATCAAGAGCAAAATCCTTTTAATCTGATGTTTACTTTTAGCCATATAGACCTTATAGGATCATATGGTTTCAGAAATAACTTTATAAATGAGGAAATTAAGGCCCAAGAGTCTAGGTGAGTGTCTCGTGGAATTTATAGGAGTCAGCTGGACTTTAACTCCGTAAAGTGACTCCTTTTGTCCAGCGTCTGTTCCATGTTACTGCTCTGCTTCACACATTCCACCTCGGTGAAATATAATATTGACTGGACATGCACAGAAATCTCCCTAAGTGTGTTTGACTTTATCACACGCACTTTGGTTAGAGGATTTATATTATCTGAAACAAATCAAACACATTTAATGGAAAATATCACATAGTGTGAACACTCTATTGACACTGATGCAGCCTATATTGAACTATACCATTTTAGTTTATCAATACATTTAGGAGTGATCCATCTTGAACGCTACTTGGAATATGAACTCCATTTATCAGTTTAAAGGGGATGAAATGCCACACAAATTGCTAAAAGAAGTTCTGGATTTCTTGTACTGAAAATAGTTCATAAACAATTTGGTTTATTTCCCCTCTAGTTCTGTTCACACAATGGTCTGTCTACAATCTTTCAGATGTTTTAAATCTGTGATTCTTGATTGGATGCTATTACAAAAAACATTTGCTGCTAATAGCCAAGAGGAAACTCAACAGACTCAGAAAAATAATCTCATAGCAGATAAAACTTGGAATTTTTAAGGATACAAAGGCAAAAAAAAAGGAGGGACCACTAATAAACACTGCAGTATAAAGGGTTAAAAAATAAATAATGTAGCCATGTTATGCATTGTGATTATGAACTGCTGAATTGGCGTTTACTGTGACAAGAATCTCCAATTTATTGGATGCATGTCTTTGGAATTTGCCCTTTCTTTTTATGTGTCTTTCCATGATGAATGCCAGTGCTGGGAAATGAAGAGCTCTTACCCTTTTCATACTTTGCTGGATGCTGTTGAACTTGCCAATTGATGCTTCTATAATTTTTGCTTCAAGGTCACCTGAGGGGACAGAGTCATCCAAACAAGGTCACTGACTATGTTGAAAAGTTAATAGTTATTTCCTGAAAAGAAAAGTCACAGAAAAATTAAGACGATAAGAATATAATTATTATAAGATGGAAAATAAATTAAGAGAATATTTTCTTTTAAAAATGTAATTCATTTGAAATAAAAAGTGATAAATAGTGCTTGGACAACTAAGGTCATTTGGTCTGCTCTCAGTAATTCAATTAGGGGAAATCTGAAAGTGATAAGTGCACGGTAGGTGGGAGCTGTAAAAGCACTGGACTGTTAATAATTTGAGACTTTCTCAACCCTTTATGCGGAAGAAAGTGGATCAATTATGTGAACGCATAGGTCTCCGTATTGTCCTCATTTCACATATGGGCCCTGAGGGAGATTGCACAAGGACCCCAAACCGTGAGACAGAGCTTTGCCTTTTAGAAGAGGTTCACTATCTTCAACTGGGTTTTCAGTTGGGGAAAAATTTAATAAATGGCTTTTTTTTTCTTTCCTTTCAAGTCATAATTTCAATGTCCTGAGAACACAGAGCTCTTTAGATTCAGGGCCTCTTCTAAGATCTAGGGCGGACATTCAACTGCAATTTGTGAAAACATTTAGTATTATAGCAAGCTAAGACGAGCCAAGCTTTCCTGAGAGAGCAGACCCAGTGAATGCGTGGGTTAGGTCTTTAGTGCTTTTTGCACAAGAATTCTTAGCTTGAGGTGGGCTTCTCTGCACCATCCAGCTGACACCAGGGGTGGAATCTAAATTTAATTTAGCCCAAGGCAAATCTGCTACCAGTGTTCATATTTTTCAAGTGAAAAAAAAATCAGAATACTTATTTGACAATTAAAAATATATTTATAACAGCAATGAAATTTCCCTGGAAAAATCCTAGAAACATGATTATTCTACATATGCTGTTATTTAAATCTAAATAGAGCTCTTAAAAAGTTATATCATCTGTCTTGTTCTTATATCATATGTCTGGTTACCCTTAACCTGATCATTTCTAAATAATTAATAATTAATCATACTCTTTGATTCTATTCTTCATCACTGAAGTTGTACAAAGAAAAAGCAAATTATCTAGATGCACCCCTGCTGTCCTGATGGCTTTTTGTTTGTTCATCTTTAGTATTTGTTAGTGTAACAGCCTTTCTGGTTGTTTAAGTGCAATGTCTTGTACCAAAGGCCAGCTGGCTTAAACAAAAAAAAAACCCTTTTTTTTAGCAATTCTTGAAAACTGCATTGACAATTCAGGAAATCATATGGTGTATGTATTGGAGTATGTAGATATCATAATGACATTTTTTTTAAGGAAATATGAAAGTGAGTAAAAATTATTCTAAAAAAAGGTCAAAAGGACACCCTTATGTATAGATATGAGGAAGAACTTGTACCCATTCTCTGAAAGGCTAAAAGGAAAAGTTCTTATCTGAATCTGACATATTTTCATCTCACAGGGGGAAAAAATGTAGAATAAAAGGAAAGAAGAAATACTTTGCAACAGTAGCAAAATGATCCTAGCTTGAAAAACCATTCCGGAATTTAGCTTCTTCCTTTTCTTTCTTTACCTGTAAATCTTCTGAGCCCCTAAGTATGGACATGCACCCACGTCTTGCCTTTGGTTTTCTCCTCTTTATTATCATATATCCTCCAAAGATTTTTAACCTTTCCCATGGCTTTGATACCCCTCCCTAGAGATGATTTCTCAAAATATATTTCATAAATCTTCTGTTGATTTTTAGTTCTGTATTTCCAGCTGTCACTAAAAGCAGTGCCTTCAAGTTGGCAGTTTAAAGTTAGCTATGATGGAGTATTTACACCAGAGAAATAGGCAGATACTATAAATTACACTCCCCTCCTCTTGGAGTTGGTTGATAAATATTTACCAGCACACCATTGGCTGCCCCCTGAATTTCATAGTTACACCTCAAATACAATGTGTATAAAATACAACTCATTTTTCTAACCAACCATGTCTCGCCACACTTAGATTTTTTCTTATTCCCCTAGGGACATCAGCATCACTCTGCTTAATCTCTTAATGTTCGGTGCCTCTGCACCCAGTTCTTGCTCCTGTTCTTCTCTCTGCCAGATCTGCACTTACTTATTTGGTCATTGCATCCTGGCTCAGATGTCGGACACTTCCCACTTCCTCTTTCAGCCTCAGACCTCTCTGCAGACCCCTGCAGTCAATTACCTACTCAGTATCTCCACTTGGGAATCTCTCAGACATGTCAGGGACTCATCACATGCTGAACTGGACTCCAGATCTTCCCACACACCTACCCGGGCCACAGTCTTCCTTATCTTGCTTTATGGCAATTCCATTTTTCTAGTTGTTCAGGGAAAAAATAAAAAAAAAGAATCCTCTGAAGTTTCCTTGACTCCTTTCTCTCCTTTACACTTCATCTACAATTTGTCAGGAAGAAATCCTGTTGGTTCTACCACCGAAATATCACTCGATTCTGCTCACTTATCACCACGTCCATTACTGTGTCCTGGTGGCACCATCGTCATCTCCCACGTGGATTACTGCAAAAGCTCCTTAGGAGTCTCCCTACCCCCCCCTTTTTTTTCCATCCTTGTCTCTTTACAGTTTTTCCCCAATGCATAATCAGAATAATCCTTAAAAATGTAGGTCAGATTGTGTCACTCCTCAGCTCATGTCCTCCAATGGCTCCTATTTCACATAGCATAAAAGCCAAAGTCCTTCCCGTGGTCTATAAAATACGGCAGGATTTGCCCCAGATTTGCTGCGGTCTCATTTCCTAGCATGCTGCCTTTCCTTACTCCTCAGTAGCCTTCTTGCTGTTTACTGTACTTGCAGACATGCTCCTGTTTGTTATTCTTTCTGCCTGGAATGCTCCTCCCTGGGTGCTCACTTGGCTAATTCCCTTTCCCAGTGAGGCTGGCCCTGAAAGCCCAGTCAATATGGCAGCCTGTTCCCACTTCTTCCCTCTGCACCCTGCTCTGCTCTTCCCATAGCACCGGACACCTCCAAACATACTGTGTAATTTATACATCTGTCCTGTCTGTCCTGTCTACTGTCATGGTGTCTCCCCCGTCTAGCAGTTACGCTGCACGATAGCAGAAATGGGGGTTCTTTTGTTCTCTGGTTTATGTCAAGCTTGAAGAGCAGTGACTGGCACAAAACAGACACTCTGTAAATATCTATGAGTGAATGATCTGCCTGCAAAAGCAATTTCTCTTTGACTTTCATTTCTTTCCCACATCCAACCTATACTGAAGTCCGTCCTCTTGTAAGTCCTTTCTTGGTGGGTCACCTTCCAGGGACTCATGGGAAGGGGTGAGTTCTGAACAGGTGGGTCACTTTGGGGGTCACTTTTGGTCCAGGGGCTGAGACTGGAATGCGGGACGTGTGTACTTGGAACAACCAAGAACAGAAAGTACAGGGATGAGTACTGAATGTCAAACTGGCGAAGAAGAACTTACTTTTAAATCCAAGAAGCATATGGAAACTTAACTTGAAACAGGGAGTGGAGCTGAAGGGTCAGAAGACTGGCGTACAAGCATGATGCAGGGGCAGCCAAAAGAGTGCGAAGGCTCTAACAGTGGCCACAGGTGGGCCTGGAAGTCTTGTGGAGAATGTACTTCGTCCTGCAAAGCCCTGCTATGTGTGGGTAGCTAAGTCTGGTGAAACTATTTAACAGAGGTACATAGTTCTGTCTTCCATTCATTCTGTTAGAGTCCACCTACCACCTAAGTCCTATTAACTTCAGTCTGTGACACTAAAATCACAGGAACAGCCTATAGCATGAATTATTCTTTCAATAAATCTGTGTTGAGCCCCTACTGTGTGCCAGGAAGTAAGCAAATGTGTCTTATCCTAATCCATTCCTTAAATCAACATAACATGTTCTTATTGCCAACCCTTTCCTAATGCCATCCTCTTTTTTTGGAATGTTCTTTTTCATCTCACTTCTGACTATAGAAATTATATTTATCTTTGATGAATTAGTTAAAAAGTCTTCTATTCCACATTATCATCGTGTCCGTGCTAGTAACCCTCTCCTCGTGTCTAGATTCAGTGCGGCATGTAGACCATAGAAAATCTTGTCTTTTCTAATATCTCCAGCTGGGCTCCCTCACTGCACCCTGCACTCTCGGTACCTGAATCGGTTCGCCATTCCTGGGCATGCTGTGCCCTCTTTATCGCACGCCGTGACTCGCATGTCTCTATGCGTTTGCAGAACTCTGACTCATCCTCAAGCTGTGAAAATGAGCTAACAGTCATCTCCGTGAAGAAGCATTTTCCTGTGTTCTTCCTGCCTCGGACCATATCATGGTATTTCCCCTTCCTCCACTCCTCCTCAGCATCTGGCTGTATCTAATCAGGGCACTTGCTTCACACTGCTTGGTATTCAGTTAGTTATTTACGTGCCTTTTCCCGCTGAAACTTGAAGTTCCTTAGGACTGTAGGAACCACGTTCTAACTGTGGCTCTCTATTCCCAGAGTACGCGGTCCCATTCTTTCTTACTAGCAAAGTCTTCAGTTCACATTTGTGGCATGAATGAATGAATGTCTTCATGCTTGGCTCCGTATGTTACTGGCATGACACATATCAGACATATAGAATCTTAATACCATACATATGTATGTGTATATTTATTACTGTATTAAACTTCTACTATTATGTATAACACAGTCATACACTACAAACACACACATCTGTGTGTATATAAAATATACCGTATTGTTTTTACTATGTACCTTATATATATGTCACGTACATATATGTACATATATATATTTTAGTGCATTAAACTTCTGCTATTTTATATAATACAATCTCTATAGATATAGACATACACAAACACACATCTGTGTTGCATACTGACGTATGCACACCTATGCCTGTGCTCATGTGTGTGTGTACATAGATATGGATATAAATCTGGTGTTCAGTCCCTTCTCTTTCCTGTCCTTTCCTTTCTTCCTCTTCTTCCCTCCCTCTCTCTGTCCCCACTGCCTCTATTCTTTTCTTCCTTCCTTTCCTTATGTCCTTTCCTCCCTTTCTTCTTCCTTCTTTCTGCCTCTTGCTTTCTCAGTTTCAATCTTTAGGATATGACTGTGCTTTGTTGTACTTGGTACACAAAATAAAAGGAGGCAATGGTTAAAATAACCACTGTCACCTTGTACTGAGTTGTGGATATATAGGATCATGGTTTGAAAGCATCTCACCTATTTGCTCTTCACCGTACAGTGCATCAGAACAAATTGTTTTGTATCTTTCTTTGAAAGGAAGATTGACTTCAGTAACCTAGGTGTTTAGTAATCTGTGATGTGAATTACATGCCTCCAGTTTTTGAGGACCTTTTTGGGGAAAAGGGTTCTGAGAACATTGCTGCAGTCGGCAGTCGGACTCACTGTTACTTTCCAAGTGTACATTTTAAAAAGTGCTGCTGGGTCATTTGACCTCATCTTTGGTTGCTCTTTAGATATACTATAAAAGCAAGGAGCACTTGTAGAGCAAGAGGAGAGGATTTTCTTATTTGCTTCATAAAATTCAAATCATATCATAATAGTCATCAGTGAATTGATGACCAAACTCCGATGATTTTGCTCTGCAAGAAAATAGAAAAGATTTTATTTAAAAGAAATTTTCTGTCAGTGTTGTTGGAGGACTTGTGCTTGCTAAAATCTTTTCTGGTGTGGACACAAAGGCAGGAGAACTTCACTTTATTATTCAGCCCAGTCTTGAACCAAGAGGGACTTTCTGAGGATTGGAAAACCTCAATTGCCTGTTCACAGTGTATGTTCGATTTTATCTTCCACTCTCTCCAAAGAAACAAAGAATATTAGGCAATGGATAGCATCTTTTGAATTTTTTGTTTTCAAAACCACCACTTGTAAAAAACAAACATCCTAATTGAAACAAAGAAATCTACTTTGAACCAGACTCTCTATGGCTCATTTTTAATCATCAATTTAAAAACACACGTCTTATCCGTATCACTTTCACACACAGTAGACATGCCTGTTCCTAAAGCCATCACTATTAAAAAAGAGCCCGGAGTTAACATGTCTGAAGTGATTATTTATCTTGACAAGGGCAGTACCAATTTTTCCCCTGAAGAGTTTACATTATGAGATGTTGAAGAAGAAACTTCTTGGCTGACTCACCAGAGATTTTCCTTATTTTTTAAGGTGTTTATAAGTGAAGGAAAAAGATCACCTGAGCCCTTAGGACATTGTTAAGTTTATATTTTCTCTCTGCCAGTATCTGTCAGGGGAGAGCAAAATGAGCATCTCAGTTCCTTATTTTACGCTTTTCAGCTCAACGGAACTTCTCAATCTAACACATTCTTGATGACAGGGACTAGAGAGACAGTGAACCCCTGACAGTCGCTCGTCAACTTTCCTTAAAGAGGGTAAATCAGGGGACGTTTCAGATGTGTTAGAAATGTGCGTCAGAGTCTGGTTCAGCGGGGAATAGCGAGGTGTTGGAATGCACAGGATTGTTCCTTATTTCCAGCGGGGGGGGCAACAGGAAACATCATCATCATTTAGAATTTTTACTCAAAACAGGTGATTGGGGCTGTCAAATGGAGGAGTGCTGATTTTTATTTATACCTTTTCATTTGTACCTATCCCAAAATAATTCTGGTCTTCTTAGAAGCCTGTATAAAAGAACTCATTCTTTCATTTACAAGATTGTTTGAAGACTCTCTGATATATCTGGGATGAGCCATCTCCATGAAAACAAAATTCTGACTTTTTGTTGACTAATATCACTACTGCTAGTGCTGAGGAAAATCGAACTCCGTATCTTCTTTCAGAAAGGAGGCTGTGGATGTCAAGAACTGCGGCTGAGCGTAGTTCATGAAAGTAAAAGACGTCACTCATTTTTGTTGTTATTATGATTACCAAAATTATAATTCAGAATCTGTGTTGCCAAAAGGAAATTAGATAATGTATAAAACATAGCAATAGATACAGTCCCCTCAAGAGCTTTCAATTTAGACTAATATTTCTGTGCCTTTGTTCATCATCTGAGAGAATTATGAAGATTATCTTTGGCTTACCTTTGAGGAAGCATTATTAAAAATAACTAATGTGATATTTTAAAAGTGCGAGAAAAATAAATTAGAGTAATGGGTCTAGATGCCAGGTCTAAAGTTACATGCTCAGTTGAGTCGGGCAGGCCACTAAAGCAATTTGGTGATTTACTCTCCAATAATGCCTTCTTCCATCCATGATTTCTCAGGATGCTTTTCGAGATTCTAATTATGTCACATACCCATTCATTCATGAAGGGAAACCTCATTTTATTCCTATTACAAATCAAAAGTTCAGGTTCAGAAGTTATTATGTAGTGCACTCATGTTCAAAAACATAGATTAGAACTACATCATTGGAACTAATTCTGAGCACATTTCAAACTTCTGCTCACTTCGGGACTAGAATAAGTGCCAGAGAACTAGAGAGGTGATGAAAGCAAAATGCGGTGGTGTGGAAGAGGTGTGTTTAAGACCAAGCCTCGGGGCTCAAAGACGAGGCCACACTAAAGTTTTCTGCCTCTGCCATTTCTCCACTCTGAGTCCTTCTGTAGTGGAATGGGGGAGCGGGGAACGAAAAGGAACAACAAAGATGATGGTGTCAGAACCATGGTGGGATCCTCTAACAAACTGGCTACTCTGAGAAACCAGGGTTGATATTCTTGAGCTCCAAGCTTAAGGCAGGTTCTAAACTTAAATTGTATATCAAACTGATTTGTTAAATGAAATTATACCCAAAACAATCTTATGAATTGCTCTAAAGCCATATTTGAGATGTGTCACCACCAGATGCAGGTTATGGAAACCTGGATGTGTCGTGGCTAAATGGATTACTCTGACTTCTTTTAAGAGTGTGTGCGTGTGTGTGTCTGTGTGTGTGTGTCTCTGTGTGTGAGTATGTGTGTGAGATAGAGAGAGAGAGAGAGATAATGCATATGTATCTTTTTTTCTCCCCGAGACATGCATCAAATGGTGAAGCAGGAAATGAACAAAGGCTGAATCACCAGCCCTAATATTTATTTAGCACAAACAAAAGAGATATATATTCATTCCTTGTTTTTTATTTATTGTAAAGCAAAATTATAAATTATAACAAGGAGAATTTTTTTTATTTCAGCATATTATGGGGGTACAGATGTTTAGGTTACGTATGTTGCCCTCCCTCCCCAGTCCAAGCTTCAAGCGTATCCATCCCCCGGATGGTGCACATCGCACTCTTTGTGTATGCATATACCCGTCCCCTCCTCCCCATCCCCCTCCCCCCTGCCCGACATCCAATAAGTGTTATTCTTATATGTGCACTTATGTGTTGATCAGTTAATACCAATTTGATGGTGAGTACATGTGGTGCTTGTTTTTCCATTCTTGGGATACCTCGCTTAGTAGAATGCATTCTAGCCCTTTCCAGGAGTATATAAGAGGTGCTATGTCACCATTGTTTCTTAAAACTGAATAGTACTCCATGGTATACATATACCACAGTTTATTAATCCACTCATGTATTGATGAACACTTGGGTTGTTTCCACATCTTTGCAATTGTGAATTGTGCTGCTATAAACATTCAGGTTCAGGTGTCTTTTTCATAGAGTGACTTTTGTTCTTTTG
>CAUYSK010064923.1:0-24665 GCA_963575035.1 Avahi laniger | reverse complement strand
TGTAGTGTCCCTGCTAAAACCTAACCCAACCAACCAAGAAACAAACCAGAAACTCACGTTGTACAGAATGCAGCTTAGAGGGGCTTTTGTTTGTTTTTTAAAAATAGTTTAAAAAGCCACCTGTAATCCCAGCACTTTGCGAGGCTAAAGCAGGAGGATCACTTGAGGCCAGGAGTTTGAGACCAGCTTGGGCAACATAAGGAGACCCTGTCTCTATAAAAAATAAGAAAAATGAGCCAGGCATGGTGGCACATGCCTGTAGTTCCAGCTACTCAGAAGCCTACGGCAGGAGAATCACTTGAGCCCAGGAGTTCGAGGCTGCAGTGAGCTATGATCCTGCCACTGAACTCCAGCCTGGGCAACAAAGCAAGACTCTGTCTCAAAAAAAATAAAACAAAATAAAAGTCATCTGGAAGAACAGACCTTCTCATATGGCAACCAAGGAGACTAAGGTCACTAATTCTTTTATTTGTGTTTTAGCCTAAAACTTGCTGTGGAAGAAATCCTAGGCTGGCTAGGTGGCTTTCCTTAATGTTCTATTTATCAACCACCAATGAAAGATACGATTATCTTTCACTGCAATCAGACAAGGTTGCAATAGGGCAAGGATGCATTTTAACACCTGACCATCCCTTTGTTTTTGATACCACAGCTGGGAGGGTGATGAGGGAAGGAAGAAGTGAGGTGGAGGATGAGGATGCTCTATGCTTCTGGTTTTCCCATCATATTTCACCAGGACCTATCCTTCTATAAGATATATGTGCAAAGGAAAATCAACTAATTTCTCATACACATAGAGATTATTAAAATCAATGGAGAGGAAAAAGAACCCAAGAAAAGAGTGCTGATCAAGAAAATTGCACTGGACTTTGAAAAGCCTATCTTCCAGTTTTCTACTGATAGGTAATGGTGTCATAAACAAAGCACGAGCTTTGGAGTACAAGTAGCTGTGGCTTCCACAGCTCTGTAACATGAGGCATTATGAACAGCCACTTTAATTTTTTTTCTTTTTACCCATCACGGAATTACCAAATAAATCATTTGACATCTCCCATGCAGACGATATCCTGAATAAGAATATGAGCCCATCAGTAGGCTTGTGTACCGTGGCACTCATTTTTCAGCACAAATTCATGAAACTCTAGTTTACCAATCTGGGTCTCTCACACATTTGAATAGTGTCAGTCCTTTAGGGCCTAATCAAGTCTGAGTGGATTGGTGAAACTACGTACCTTGACCTTCCACCCTGAGGACAAAGCCACCAATCCCGCCAGGGTAGCCCTGGTGGGGGAGGCAGCTGGCCTCCCTCCTGACTCAAACTGACTATACCGCATATGATAGAGACTAGACAGAATTCATACACTTTCCCCTGATACAGCCTGACTTCCTAATTCAAACCTGAGTAGACTGCTGTATGTAGCTGGTCCAGTTGGTACCTATGACACAATCCCATCCTCGAAATCACACTAACACAGAATTCCTGCCCCGAGCCCCACCCCAACCCTGTCCTTCTTTGCAAAAATTTCTCTGGTCTACAAGTAAAGCTCTGGAAATGGAAGACATAGCAGCAGTGAAATAATAAGGGGATATTAAATTGTTAATTGTTCCAAAGACTGCACTAGGAAATTGAAGAAAAATAGTCTAGAATGTGGCCAGTTAATAATCTCAATCAGGTACTTAGGAAGGAATATTTAGAGATTTTTAACATCGCTAAGATACCTTTTATTTAATATGCTAAAGCAGAAAGAGATTACTAAATAGTTTCCTGTTGGACATCAAGAACTAATGTCCTATCTGCACACATGATCCCTGGAATCCCAGAGTAGCTTACGGCTTTGGAATGAGGCTGAAAACTAACCACAAGTAATGGCAAATGAC
Source organism: Avahi laniger (assembly GCA_963575035.1). Taxonomy (NCBI): domain Eukaryota; kingdom Metazoa; phylum Chordata; class Mammalia; order Primates; family Indriidae; genus Avahi; species Avahi laniger. The sequence goes on along the minus strand of CAUYSK010064923.1, from coordinate 22,787 downwards.
TATAACTTCATCACTCCACAATCTTACTCCTCAAAACCCAGATAATAAGCACATCCTTCAGATCATTCCCAAAGCCAATAATCTCAGCTTTGGCATACCTAGAATGAGTTTGATTTCTGCAGCAGCCCTGCCTCAAGACTCAGCGATGATTCTGTGTAAGACGCACCCTCCCCGGAACACACAGAGGATTTCAAATATGCTTCTCCAGTTATGTGACATGAGCTTTGGAGGTGAGGACCCATAGCGCTAATCTAGCAATGAATCACCCCGGCCAGAGAAGGAGAGCAGGCTCTTGGGAACTTACTTTGGGACGGCAGCCCAGGTCTTTTTTAACCGATAGATGGAATTAGACTGCAGTGCCGAAACGATGGCCCTCAAGGAGGAAAAATTCTTCAGGAGTCTACATTCCTGTATGGGGAGTGATTAAAACATAAAAGGCATTTAAATATCAATACTACAGTGACTTGGTGGTTTCCTGTTTTAGAGGTATCACAGCTGCTATGAATTCTTACCACTAAATAGGCAGCTGTATAAATACTGAACATCAAAAAGTGGCTCCTTCCTCCCACCCCAGTCACCGAAACACTTTATAGATTTTGGCACCGTATGCTTGTTTTTCTCCCTTTAATATATTTTTTTGTGTTGTTGTTACAGTTTTATGGTTTCCAGCTTTCCTAGTAAAAACACTAATGGAGGTGAGTCCACAGAGCTATGCTAGAGAAAGCAACTTTCTTCCACTGAGAGCACAAAGATGCCCTAAAAATACACATGAAAGATCATTTTAGATCTCCCTTAGACCCACAAACCGACCTGCGCAGCAGCTACTTTGAGGTCAGATGGTATCGAACATCTCATGACCAACCTTTGTCCAGAGAGGTGTATATAATTTGGTGATAAAAATTCACCACAAGTTGAACTTTGGTTTTTATGCTCTTAGCCAAGGGGGAATATTTTTATACACATTCATTTGGTTTCAAATTGGCTTGTCCTACAACCATAAACATTCAGAAACACCTTGGTACTTCAGTGCTTCCAAAATAACTTGGCCTTTTAAAATAAAATTCATTTTGGCAGTGTTTAAAAAAATAGAAAGAGAACAGGAAACATTCTGAACACCATTTTCTGGGTAAAGAGAGAGGCTCCTTCCTTAAACTTAAGCGACCATACGGAGCCAGTAGCACGAGCAGTCGGGGACCTTGGAGTCCAAGGCCTGCTGAATGAACAGCAGGGACAGCAAAACAGCCGGGGAGAGGGTCCCGGTCTTGGTTGGGATGGGGAAGTGAGTGTGGACTATGCCTTGTATCAAAGGAGATGCTTCATATACAGGCACGTGGGAGCGCAACAGGTCTACTGTTTACAACTGAGTACACCATAGGAGCATGTGTCTGGCTTTGTGCAGAACATCTGGGGTAAGAAGTCCCAGAGTGGCTGGGCATAAGCGCAAACCGCTTCAAGGATCATTTCACGAAGTAATGTTAATCCTGAATATGAAGGGAAAACAGCATTCTCTAATTTAGCATGCCAAAATCTGGCTACGGAAAACTATGCCAAACAAACCCTCAAACATTTTCTTTACAGTAAATGCCAAAGTACTTTATAAAAGTCATGTCCACTCTTTTTAAATGCTTCAATGGCCTCTCCTTATTAAGAAAGAAAGAGGAGAAAAGAATAAAAGAGAAAAGAAAAGAAAAGAAAAGAAAAGAAAAGAAAAGAAAAGAAAAGAAAAGAAAAAGGCAGGCTCTGAATTGTAGTCTAGAAACAAAGCCTATGAGAGCATGGTTCAACAAAGGTTCAGAATTGAAAAGTTATGTTCTAAAAATGAGGAAATATTGCAGTAAAAAAAGGAACTCAGGCACAGATATATCACGCAAATTGTAATAAACATATGGAACACATTATTCAGAAAGAGTTTAAACGAAAGGTTTAAAGGAGTACTGAAGGCATCTGGCCCCTTTTCTAGAATGGAGGCATCTTCCAGGAGATGTGATGCAAAAGGAAAAATGGGCATTAAGGGAAAGCCAAGAAAACATTTTCATATTAGGTCAGAAAAATTTTCTGCATGTAAAACTGTTATCATTTTTCAAACATTCTTTCAATGGAAATTGTGATAAATGCAGGAAAAATAAAGTAAATCTTGGCAGTAAACCACCTGTGAGTTTCGTTATTTTATTAAGTTACCCTATACAATTTCAAAAGACAGAACATAATATTAAGAAACTATATCTCCAAGATTAAGGACTCTTGGCTTTTTATCACATGCTATGGAATTTGGAATATACTCCAAATTATTCAGCTTGTATTTCTTATTATCACATAAATGCACAATTTATATTTAATTTGGACCAAAAGATATTGTTTGAGCCATCCTGTGTCTTATACACAGATGTTATATTCTTGCTATAGACTTTCTAAGTAGTTGAATGGACTAGGAATAGAATGCTTTTGAGACACGCTATGGCATTTATGCCAAAAAATAATTTCTTATCATTTTAAGAAGACAGAGAAATTCTACGCTATATCATACATACTTTATCAGAACCTCTTTATAGCTCTTAACTGTTAAGAAAATAAGCTCAATTTACAATAGGACAAATATAAGTTTCTTAAGCAACTTACACTCTTTCTTTCTTGCTCATTTTTTTTTTTTTTTTTTTTTTTTTTGAGACAGAGTCTCACTGTGTTGCCTGGGCTAGAGTGCCGTGGCATCAGCCTAGCTCACAGCAACCTCAAACTCCTGGGCTCAAGCAATCCTTCTGCCTCAGCCTCCCGAGTAGCTGGGACTACAGGCATGCTCCACCATGCCCGGCTAATTTTTTCTATATATTTTTAGTCATTTTTTTCATACACTAAAAAGTTTTTAATAACAGGCTACCTAAAAACTCAAAACAAGGCAAATTCTCTGGCACAATTATGTTTTTGTTCTTTAATCAAAGACAACTAAGAAGAATGTGAAAGGCTTAGGCATTAAGTCCTATAGATAGGGGCTTAATAAAAAATATATCTAATGGGATATAAAACAAAATGTGTTCTGGCTGAGGGTTGAGCCATACAGGCCAGAGCACAAGCCAATAAGATATTTACATAATAATTATTCTTCAAAATCATCATCTTGTCGACGTAATTTCTTCTGCTTAGGAAAAAAATACCTTCTCTAATTTTCAAATACCAAAAATCCTATTATTCAAAGCTAAACTCAAATGCCACCTCATCCATGAAGCCTTCCTTGATCACCCCAATCAGAAGTAATTTCTCTCCTCCACTTTTACAGCACTTATCTCATATGGCCCTACTGCCCATGCTAAGATAATTCCAGTTATGTCTTAGCTTCCTTCTTGTGCTCTATCCTGGTATAACCCTGAAGTATATAATACCGTAGATAACTCACATTAGGAGCTCACAAAATACTTAGTGACCGACTGACTGAACACTGTTCACGTTTTCTCATTCCTGACATCAGTGGAGGTCATGTGGCCTGTAAGCAGCTGACCCAAGAGACTAGACTCCAACACTCAGGAGAATGTAATTCAGGACTAGGAATAAACTCCTTCCCTCCAACTTCAGGTCTGAGGCCTTTCTGAAGATTTCTCTAAGTGTCTCAGTCCTTTAGAAAAGAGATTAAGGATTCTGAAAAGATACCAGCTCTTCGAATCTGCAGAAGATGTAATGTTTCCGGGTACTGGAGGGGGCATGGGCAATCATTCTGGGCTGAAGAGCGGTCTGGTTGACACGCAGCCCATTCATTTATATTTACTGAACATGGTGCATGACCCACACTCTGTCGTGAATACAGAGCAAAGAGCACACGGAATGTCTCACCCCAGAGAAGCGGCAGTGTGGTGTCCCGTAAGTGAAAAGAAGTGAGCAGGAGATCGATTTTTCAAAGAGGAAAATAAATAAGGTCCCAAGTTTAAAAAGGCAACTTTTTTCCTTACTTTGGAACAACAAAAACCCAGTGGGCCCTCACATTTGGTCTTTTGACTGCCTATTCAACCGAATGGCTACACCATTTAAAAAAAGCGATGGAGTAATCTCTAACGTCTACTGAACACAAAGAACATTCTGTAAAAGACAATTACATGAGCAATGTTAATCCACTTCTCGATGATTTTGGCTCTCTGCTGAGTTTTGAGTTCTTTGCCCCCCAGGACGGTGCTGACCACACATTTGGTGAGAGTATTAAACTGAGAGATGGTGGCACGGATCGTAGGAGCCAAATGTTTGTTTTCCTTCTTATCTCTTCGAGACCAAATGCAGCCCAGGCAGTGGTGAGGCACTACTTTCTTGAAGAGTTGCTAGAACAAAAGAGGAATGAACTTTAAGGATAACGCAGACATTTCATATGGCAAAGCATGTCATTTGGGTCATCTGTAAACTGGTATTTTGTGAATGAACAAATAATCCTTTTCTACTTGATTTGCCTCATGGTGTCCATTTCAACAGGCAAAAGTAAGTAATTAACATACTAGTGGATCATAAAAGCCTATGTGATCTTTTTAAATCTGCTCAACTGAGCAAATAGAACACAATGACCAAAAGAATATTTAAATGACTAAAAACATTTTGACTTTTCTGTCTTGCAAGGAAAGCTGAGTAAAATCTATACTACCATTTAAAAAAAAAAAGTGGTTAAGGTTATTTTTAGCATGGAATCATACCCATGGCGCATCCTGGGCACTCACAATCATGAACTGTCTATAATGCAAACAGATGCTCACTGACTGCCTGAAAAGTGACCCACAGAAGGGCAGCGCATGCCACATTCATCAATGCCGCTGTTCCACATTCTTTAAAATGAATAAGGTAAGAAGCAAACAAAAGGAAAAGCTATTCAATGTCACACGGTAAAAGGAAGAAAGAGGGATTGAAAGCGTAGTTTCCAGGTCTCTTCCTAAAAGTAGTAACCAGAGAAGTTTTCTATCTTTCTCTTATGCTACAAGTTGTTGAACAACAAAAAAAAATTGTTGCACAAATCAGATTCTCATTTGTACAACAATTCAGTGTAACATGTGTAGGGGTCTGAATAAAAGAAAAAACTCCAAGATTTGCTTTATATAGACTATCTGCTTTACTTTTGATGCTTTATTTGTATATTGATTAGATGGAAACCGCCACTTTCTCCGTTGCTTTCTCAAAAGTGATAGAGCACAAGAGCTAACGCCATTGTGATAATTTCTAAGAGTCTTTTTTTCTTTAACTGGTATTTACCAGCTAACATTGAGCTATGGAATATGACTGGCATAATCAAATATGCACAGCTAACAAAAATATGCAAACTTCTAAAGTACAGGAAGCACACGTGGAAATGAGCTGCCAGATACAGTCACATGTGGATTCCGTGAATTTATTTTATCCTAATTTATACTTTGACCCCTTTACAATCCTCCAAATAAACAGCTCAGATCTTGAAATATTTATGAGTGTAAAGGGAGAAAAATACCCATGGAACAGGGTAGATTTTGTTTCACTTAGGATTAGAATTCTTATTTCTCTCTGTGTCTTGAGCTTCAAGTACAAAGCACCTTCACCTAGAATTGCAAGAAGAGCTTAGGCCTGAATTATTCAGATGATTGATTCATCTTAACTCTGCATTTACAGACACAGCCTCTCTCAAGTATTCAGAAAGACTTAAATCACATAACCCCACTGCCCTCTCGGGGCTACCAGTAGTCACTCCCCCATGTTTTAAGTGGAAGCACATCTGAGACACAAAGAGAAGACATACTGCGTCCATGTAGGTCAGCTGTTCTGCCACGAGATCTTCTGAGAAGCACGTGAATTCTGCTGACCCTCCGCCCTCCAGTTCCTCTTCCTCTTCCAGGCTGAAGGAGATGGTGTTGAGAAGTCCATCTGTTCACATATGGAAAGAATTAGTAATTTGCTGCCAGCGTATAGGATCTTGCTTAAGAGAGTCAAATTGGACTTCTTCCATTCAGGAAGAAGAGGGCTAATCCTCCAAAGAACTCATAGGAAGAGAACAAGCACAGTGAGTCTGAGTGAAACGGAGGTCTTCCCAATCTCTGCTTATTCTTAGATCCTTTATTAATGTTGGAGGCCTTGTGTTGTCACTTTGGCAAACTACTGACTCCTAGGCCAAGAACAGAGCCAGGTTAGGCAAAGTCTGGAAAAGAAAATCTGGGCTTATGTTTGGGGGTGACTCTCGTCTTGGGCTCCCTCAAACTGATCCGCTCCAGGACTCATCCAACTCATTCCTAAACCACACTGTGCAATTCTTAACTCCTGGCCACTTATAATTGAGGCCTGGCAGGACTGGGCACGAAGGCGGGTCAGGCTTTGGGCAGGTAGAATGAATGGGCCATTTCGGAGTCAAAAATACCATGAAGTCTCAGAATTCTCAAAATGTTCGGGGTGGCTTTCGACTTCCACCTAAAGTTGGGAATGCATGAAGCAGTAGAACAGCCTTAAACTAAATTCAACTGAATCTTATTATAGACAAGATCATCACAGCAAATTACACAGGGCACAGCCTGAAGAAGTGAGAGAAAATCACTACCCAGGACTCCGAATAAAAGGCCGGAGGGCCCACACCAGGAGGGGGACGGCCAGTCTCCATTTGGAAAGACTGCAGTTTGATGAAGCTTTTCTGACGGGACTCCCCAGCCTCCCTGCCCTGGAACCTTTCCGCACTTCCCAAACTCATCCTCCATCACGCTCTCAGCTCTCTTCCCGTCAAACCTGCTCTCTGGGAAAAAAATCTAGTTACGATCAGTTACATCTTAGCGGCAATGTACACTGGTGTGTTACTACTCCCCCAGAATGTTCACATTTTAAGCCTTTTCTCTCTTTCTTTGTAGAATAAGAGACGTTTAGGCATCTTGCACCAAGTTGGGGTGCCTTTTTAAAAATTTTATAGGGGAAAGAGGTTGCTGAGAGTGGACCCTATACCACTTCCCACATGAGGCAGCAGGTGGACAACCGCCCACTCTGGTGGCAGGTATGTCACTGAAGGATGGTCCCTTACCCAGACTTGAAGGTCTAGATGTCAACAGGGTTGGGATATAACTGGAAAATGTAGGAGGGGATCACTACCTGCCCCCGGAGTCTGAGACAAAACACGTATGAGCTAAAGGAAGCCTAAACCCTGTGACACGGGGACTTTAAGCAATCCAATTTCACCACTTTTGAAATTTGGGATCTCAAACGAAGGTTCAGAATGGGCCTCTCATCCTTCTTGACAGCAACTATATAAATATATCCCGATCGCCGTGCAATGCAGAGGATGACCCACTTCAGCTAAGGAAGGTACGTACTACAGCTTGACCTTCTCATTCATTCATTCAGCAAACGCTCACAGCAGCCCAATATACGTCTAATGAAGACTGCATGGTCCTTTCTCTCGGAGGCATAGGCCATGCCTGCACTGTTTTCTGCTTTTGATTCTCTCCCAGAGGTAAGTAAAAACTGGAAGCACAGTTTTACTTTTGAAAAACAAACAGGAGAGCTTGTTGCCTTTGCGGGTGTGAGATTGGGTGAAATAAGCACATGAGAACTGAGGCACTCTCCCTCTGCCCTGCCTCAGCCTGCCAAATGAGCTCTGCCTTCCAGTCCCAGGGCTGGGAACAATGAGGGACTGGTCCCACCGGTTCTCCAATTAGGCGCAGGGCCAGGGGCAGCCCCAGTGGGGAGAGCTGGGCTCCAACACAGCGTTTCCCGCCCCAGCACAAAGCCAGGCGCGGAGGCCCTGAAGGGAGCCGAGGTCCGCAGCTGGAGGAGTGCCCCCACCGTGTGCAAGCATTCCCCGCAGATGAAGTCATCTGAGATACAGAGTATTTGGCAGTCGGCTTCCAGTGATGCAACTGCATTTCCCTCTCTCTGGCCCCCCATACATAAAAAATTCAGCAGGTATTGTTTGGAATGTAAGCCTATTTTCTTTGGAGCCGATGCAGCTTCCCTTGTCGGTGCTGAGGAAATCAGCACTGAGGAAATCAGGCATCCCTTCGTGGAAATGCCTGTCAGGAGCTCCAAGTGGGTCAGCCGCCATGGCAGCCGTCACCCAGCACCCCAGTGAGGGGACAACGTCACACTGGAAGCCTGTCTTAACCTCTTTCTGACTTCTAGATAGTTCCGAGCACCCCACGACCTACAGTGGTGGCCCTCCCTTTGTCCTTGAAAACAGGCAGTCAGTTCCTAAAATAGGAAAAAACAGCCACAGAAACTTCCCTGGATGAGGCCATTAGAGATGGTAAATGATGGTAATCTGTGCTGACATGGGACACGGTACGGGGATGCTTTCTGTGCTGAAGGAGAAGCACCTTTTCCAAGTTTTGGGGAGGGTAGGATCGGAATTAAATTTAATTCCTTGCCTGCTGGATGGGGTCGTTGTGATGGGTTTACATTTGTTGGAAGGAGCAATTAGGCAGATAACAGAACACAAGTTCAGGTTCAGCATAGTACATGTTGACAAGGCAAGATACAAAATCATCAAGGAGACCTTCTTCTTCTTGGTAACAGAAGGAACCCCAGGAAGTTACTGAACTTCTCTGAGCCAGAGTTTCCAGTTTCCTCGTGTATAAAATGAGGGAGCCAGATCAGGTGGTCATGAAAATCTTCTTTGCTCTAAAACTCTAGGCTCTATAATTAGCACTTCAATAACCTTGAGAATATTATACCCCACCAATCCTCCAGCAGCTTGTCCTTTTGAGAGTACCAGCCAGTCTAGGGAGAGCATCTCTCCAACATGGAGGTTGGAGAATCAGAATCTAGCTTTTTCCCTGTGAGCAAACAAGTACTCACTGTCATTTTCCACTTCTTGCTTCTGAAATTGCTCAAGAAGATTTTGTGCTCTTCTCTCAGGGTCGGAGCCTGGCATCATCCGTTTTAGATAATCCAGCAGTTTCTGCAAGGAAGGGAAGTGAGGGGGCTCCCGGAAATCTTCTGCGCATTGGTCAAGCCAGGCTCTCAGTATTGAAGCAATTGCACTGAGAAAGAGAGATGGAAAGTCACTGCACTCAACTGGTCATGGGGACTCAGAGCAAGTCCTGGATACCAGGACCCATCCCGGCACACCCCAGGAAAACCTGGGTAGGTGGTCAACAGGTAATTCATCCACACATTCCTAGAAGCTCCCATGAATTTAAAGCACTTGAGAACAAGGGGACTGCACTTTGTTATTTTAAGTGGTGGCTGGGCAGTGGAGAGGAGCAGGAATCAACAATAAGGTTTCATTTAAAAAAAAAAAGAAAGAAAGAAACATAAACTTTGGAAAAACCATAATGGGCAGAAAAAGACATGCAGAAGAAGATTTAGTCGGTCCTGAAGCAACTTCAAAGCACTCTGTACACAATTAGGATTATGCTCAAACCAGAGACCCCAAAATCTACCATACTAATGGCAACTGTTGTATTTTACTTGAGGAAATAACTGACTGCCAGTAGGCCAGAAATCCATTTGATGAAAGGAAGTGCCTAGGTTTGAAAAAGATATATGCATAAATTTAATTTTACAAAGATCACCAGGATTTCAAGCGCCAAGCACATGAGCACCAAGAATGTCCTCATAATATTATCTTTTTGTTTCTCAAATTACAATGAGCGGGATATGTTTCAAGAGGGAGAAATAATAGGTAGAGAAGCTAGGTCTCTGAAAGATAAAGGAGAAAAACTTGACAAGCAGAAGGACAGTGAAGGTGATTTCTTCTGATGGCTCTGTGGGTCACACGCAGAGTGCACCTTGGCTGGAACAAGGACCCAGGGTGCAAAAAGACAGGGTCATTGTGTGTGCACAGCTCCCTCCAAGCATGTTACTTATAACACAAGCATGTCATCTTCAGATGAATGGCAGACCGTCACTCAAGGGAAGAGACAGACAGCTGATTGGGAAAAAGGATAAAATGTTTTGAGTGCTACTATTCTCTGTTTCACACTTGGCCAACACTTCTGAGTCAGGCACACGCTGGGCTGTGTTTCGTTGAGAAGAACAGAGTACTTTGTCTCGTTAGCAACCAGCCACCCCCTGCAACCCAGGCATATTCGATGATGATGGCTGGAGAAGAAGACAGGGACTGTAAATTAATCCACCCATGTTTTATTGACAGAGATACAGTACCCCAGCTACAGACCTAACTGACCAAAATTTTTCAGCCAAAAACATTTTTTAGCAAATTTTAAAATTATCATTATCATCTAATTATACTTCAAGCAAATTGTTTATTTAGTTAGCAAACTATAACTAGACTAAAAGTTATTATTATCCACATATGTGAAATTGCAAGCTGGGCTTTCACAGGTGTGTCTAAGTCTCATGTCGCGATTTCGTGCCAAAGAGCTGGACGACCGTCAGGGCGTAGTATGACTAAAGCCAATTTAACGCTTCTCTTTTGAAATTGAAGTACGAACAGAAGGAAATAAATGCATAACCTGTTCCCACTAATGTGGACATTAAGCCATTTGGAACTGTAATATTTAATTATCTACATCTAAAGTAGATGACATAAAATCGTCAAATAGAAGTCATAGAAATAATTAATACTCTCCAAATCTTTAGTCCACATTAAATAAAATTCTAAACAAAAATTTCATTTCCTTCCAGAAACCTAGAAGAAATTAATCTGGGCTCTGGGATTAATTGAAAACATGAGTAAAATAGAATCAACGGACTTTTACCTTCTGAAGGCCCACACATAGCATCCACTATTTCTCCTTTCTTCACTAAAACCAGTATCATGAATTAAAGAGGAAAATGATGAAGTGGCACCTGAATTCTTCATTTTCATAAGGAATATGATTTTTTTCTATGAATGATTTCCCTTCTTTCCTGGGCATTGGGCCCAAAACTGTGATGGGCACACAAGTAAGATAATAGACTAGAGCGTAGGAAAACCTAACATCGCACACATGAGGTTGCCCATGATAGAACAACAGTTTTACACTTCTCAAAAGAGAGATGAATTAAGCAAATTAATACTACAACTCAATTAATATTTCAGGGGGAAGATACTCTTCTCATGACACTAATGGAAAAACAGATAATAATTCCTAGCACACAATAAAAATCATAAAGAGTGTCAGCCTAATGAGAAACAAGCAACCTAATGACCTTTCAGTGATTCAGAGAGAAATTCAAAATTACAGGTAAAAGTCAGTATTATTAACGTCTTTCATTCCTTAACCGCCCATGATTGTTAATTTTAAAATGGCAAAGCTCATTATTTATTGCAACAAAAGTAAATTTTACAAAAGCATAAAAACTAAAAAAGCAAAATATCTACTCCCCCTTCATTCAAAACTCATTCCCGTGACCTTCTGTCACCAGTTCAGAGTATATCCTTCTAAACTTTTCTGTGATATGTATACACATTTAAATATATATAATACGTATCTATAAATCAACGTGGGGTTTTTGCACGGAACAGTATGTTACCGACACCTCTCCATTCACTACCTCTAGATTTACCTCCTTGTTTCTCATGATTCCATAGTGTCCACTGCACAGATGCACCACAATTAATTTAAGTATTCTTCTAATATCTAGGAAGATAAATTTAAGTTGTTTTTCAGGTTCTCACAATTACAAACAATTGTAAAATGTGCACCTTGCTTCCATCTCTGCCCACTTGTGTGGGTACTTCTGTGGGGCACATTATGCAGAACTTACTTCCATGGAAAGCTGGGGAGTTCTAAAAAGGGACCTTAGTCCAGATCTGACTTGCCCCGGGGGGCAAATTTTATCCTCCTCAGTCGGATGTTTCTAGCTAGCTCTGGAAATCTACGCATTTTACCCTTTGGGACGGTGACCTTCCCACAGCTTAGCCTAAGAAGGCTTTGAAAGGTCACCACAAACCTGGACAATGAATTAGCCAGAATAAGCGTTTTCACCCAAAAAAGAAATAAATGAAGGGGAGGAGCGAGAAGAAACAGAAGAGGGGAAAGACACACACAAACTGCACAATACACCACAAGGCGGACCCCTGCCCTCCTAATCAGCAGCCTGCTCTTCAGCACGCCGAGGAGCGAGGCTTGCTGGGAAGGCCTGGACATGGGCCCACAGCTCACAGTGGCTCTATGTGTGCCAGGCCCGGGAAGAAACTTTCTGTTCTTGATAGACTAAGAAGCAGATACAAATGCGAAACTTTTAAGATTTCAAAAAGGAAAACAACATCACAAAAGCAGGACGGAAAAAAGAGGATTACTGGCCAGTGGCTTTTCTGTCTTGCCCTGCCTGGCTCCCCACTCCTAAAATCTAACTTATATACTAACCAGAATTGAGTGGGAGGATGTAGAGAACCTTAATAGTGAGAGGAAATTTTGGCCTGAAGTCACAAACTTACAGGAAAGGTCTATCTGTTACACTAGAGAAGCCACTGCCTCTGTACATAGGACAAGAAGGAGGCTTGGAGACCTGGAGAAGAAACACCTAATCCCTCATCCTAGCTGTGCCACCTGGAACTAAAGGAGCTTGGATAGGTCAGTTAATTCCAATGACCCCTATCTGGAGAAGAGACATGATAATACCTGTCTTCATCCACCTGACACTGATCAGTTGTGATTTCAAATGACGTAATATTAATAAGGATGTTCTGAGATACCTAGAGAGAAACATAGTTGTTAACAGTCTTACAACTACTTGCCAAAACTCACAAAAGGGAGGGATTGAAAAAGGTAAAATGGCTCAGAGAAAACCCATCAGCATTTATGAAAATCAACTCAAAGAATTTGCCATCTATTGAAGAAAGAAAGCATGATGTAACACGCATGGCTTCGGGCCGGCTGGAACGAGACACCTGCTGTGAACAAACACTGCGTGGACACACACACACACACACCCTGAGGTATCGTTTCCAGGACAAATCAGTTCAAAGACATCAAATTGCAGTATTAACGGCAAGAGATGATTCTTGAATGACTTGTGAAGACAGAAGTGATTTCTGAAACCAAATGGAAAGATTAAGTTTGTGACACAATCTAACCTCAATCAGAAGAAACGCCAGTATGTGGCCTCCTTTCCCAAAGTAACCTTTGGTAGGTTACAGAACAAATGTCCTCAGTCAGGGGAGGTGTAAATCCGCATAAGCAAGTTAGGTAGGGGGCTAGGGCCGGGGCCCCAACTTGATAGCAGAGGGGACCACCAGGATTGTTTCGTATCTCAGACATTCTTGGCAACATACAAAACTTTGTAGTATGTGAGCCTTTTCCAACCTGCAGCAAAGGTCTACAGGGGAAGGAAGACAAGCTCAGATGCTAATGTGTGACACTTCCTAGTGCAGCTTCTAAGACTTCTCCTTCTAAGAAAACAGACCTCTGGGGGAGAATCAGCTCACTAATTAAAGTAATATTTATTGAGTGCCAGTTACTTTCCATATTCACAAAAACTGACTTTGCAATGTGCATCACAACAGAGGAGTTCAGGGTCCCAGGAAAGCATTTCACTTCCGAGGGGCTGAGCTTGTCGGGGCTGCAGGGAGCGTCTCCCTGAGGAGACAAGGTTAAAGCTGAGACCTTAAGGACGAGGAGGAGTCAGTGGGATGAAGACTCTAGGGCAAGGACAAAGCAAAGGTCCCAAGGCGAGAGAGCAAAACACTTCTGAGGGTCTTGGAGACCTGTTTAACTGAAAAATAGAAAGAGAAGGGAGGAATGGAGCAGAAGGAAATCTGCCATATTCATTGATTTCTCAGCCAACCAGAACTCACACTTACTAACACCTGGTTAGAAGGTACTAGACAGACGCCTTGGCTGAGAGGTACGGGGAAATGGTACAAAGCTTCTAGCCCCCTGGGGACCTTCAGGCATGCAGCGCAGAGCAGGAGGGCTGAGGCGCACAGTTAGACAGCAGTTACACTCAAACCACAGATTTTTAACGAATGCAGAGATTTTAGGTTAAATGTATTAAATCACGTTAAAATTCCCTAAGTGGCAAAATACTCTAGAATTGGTAAAATGTTGAATAAAAAATTTTCTAGGTATGAAGACATCTCTCCCGTGATGTGTAACATCTAAGCCTAGAAATAGGATAACCATGACAAAAAGAATAACTCTTGTCCATTTAGAGCTCTTTTCCCTCCCCAGAAATCTATTTGAGACAGTAATTTATTGTACTTAATCACCAGCAGAAGATAAGACATGGAACTATTTTTCAAAAGCAGCAAAATGTTTTTCTATTTTGGAACATTTTCCAAGAACTGGATATTCTCACTGCAGATAGTGAAAGGTAAGAAGATCTGTGCAGAGGGTGGGCCTTCGAGCGATGTGGCTTGTGACTTTTGCCAAGCGCTGAGGGTGGGATCTAATGCGCGTGGTCCTTCAGGGAATGAAGACTAAGTCAACCTTGACGCTGACCCTGAGCTGGACCTTCTACCTTGTTTTCCTAATCATGGGATGGTTTTCCTCTGTTTCAGGGAAGGTTGCCAGATAGAGTCTGCCTCTGAGGCCTCCAGCTAGATGATTTTCCTAATGAGGAAGAACAAAGGAAAATACAGAGATTTTTTTTCTGGAAAGGATGGAAGCATCATTATCTGGACTTGTCAAGGTCATCCTGCATTGCTTTCTTGTACTTTCCACTGTCACAGTGTGGTACTAGTGCTGAGCAGGGATGAGAACACTGGGAAAGTGAAAGAGGGATGGAGAGAGGGCCAGGGAAACGAATGCAAGCCACGCCCGAATCACAGCTGAGCACCAGAAGGCAAGGCCAGGGCAGGCCATGAGGCTGCGAAAGAAGAGAAAAAGCTCCAAGGCAAAGAGGGGGAAGAAAAAGATTGCAACAGGAAGACATGCAGAAATACAGAGTAAATACGAGCGGGAGAAGGTGAAGAGTAGGGTGAGATGAGCCTGAAACTAACTACCCAAAGTCAAGGCAACTCACACACCTATCTTTCACTCCCAGACTAAGGCTGCAGGAGAAATATTTCATTTTTATCAGAGGAAAAGAAGTAGAGGCCACAAAGCACAGAGGTTAAGGCCTGGCTTAAATCCCAGCTCTTTCACTTATTCATTGTGTCCCATGTTCCTTAACCTCTCTACACCCCAGGTTCCTCATCTGTAAAATGGGAATAATAATATAGAGTCATTATGAGAATATAATAAGTATAGACAGTACTTAACACAGGGACTATTCCTACTAAGTGGTCAATAAATTCTAGCTATTATTAGAAAACAACATTCCACTCACTAAATTATCTTTCAGGGACCTCAATAATTCATTCTCCAATTCCCCACAGTCCAAGAAAGGAGTTTTCATGTTATAAATAGGCCTCTATTGAAAAAGATGCTGAGGCCTTCTATAGTTGTCACCATGAGAATGGCGTTTCCGTTGGTAGTGACAGATGCTACAAGGCACCAAGAACAGGAAGTAGGTTCGCATTTGATGGGCCTGAATAATTTGGTCTTCTTTCCTCTCATCCTTCAGCACATCTCCTTCCCCGGGAAGCAAGTCTAACTTCCACATTTCTGACAACTGTTTGGGGACCTTGCTCAGTGTGCTCATTCCATTATAAAGCAATAGCCGGGCAAAACAGCATAGATTAAAGGAAACCATGCCAAATTAAAAGATCTCAAAATAATAACAATCTAAAACATTAGTCACAACAGTGACACTATCACCTAACTCCTCCTGTACTCCTGTGGTCTTATTACCATGATATAGATACAGGTAAATGTCGGGGGATCATGAGCACCAGAGAGCTCAATGCTCTGCTTTAAATGACAGGGCTGAGAGCAAAGACACTGGGTGGGAAGCCCAGGGCTTGGAGTTAGCTGGACCTGAGTTCAAATACCAGACCTGTCACTTAACCAGCTGCTTGATCTTAGTCAAAGTAAATGACTTCTCTGAAGCTTTCAATTTATACACCTATAAAGTGAGGACAATAGCTCAGCATATTTGGGATGGTGAAAGAAGATACAAATATAAAGTGCCTAGCAGAGGGCCTTGCACTATGTAAGCACACCACAAATTGTAGGCCGCAGCGGTGGTGGTGAGGTGTCATCATCTCCATCGTCTACAATGCTGCGGGGTGAATCAAGCAACTGAGAGTCTGCTTATGATGTCTGTTTCTCTTTCTCTAACATGTAGAAAAGCCTGGGACATATTCGTATGACTGAATTTTCTTCTTTCTGAATCATTGATTACTGATGTTACTTTACTCTTCCTCAATTATTAGAACATCAATTTCTGCTTGGGAGCTTTCTACCCACATTGCTTAAATGCAAAATTCTGGTTTAGAATTTTAATGACTTTTAAAACTACAGCTTTTATTTTTCTTTGTCCTGTGTGGGTATTTTATTTTATTATTATTTTTCATGTCAATAGATTTAGGGGGTACATTATAGTTTTGTTACATGGATATATTGTATAGTAGTGAGGTCTGTAGTTTTCGTGTACCCATCACCTGAATAGTGTACACCATACTAAACTCTTTTATGTGGCATATTACTTCTCTATTTCGTTTTACTTTTAATAAATATTGCTTTCACATTATAATCTTTGAGTCTTCTAAATTTGGAGTTTTAGATCTTGGCTTTGCTCTGTTCTTTACCCCTCCTTTTTCCTATTTTTGCTACAATCACTCAAATTAATTTCAATTGCATTCTCTTTTTTTTTTTTTTTTTAGTCAGGGTATCACTGTTTTGCCCAGCTAGAGCACAGGGGCATGATCAAAGCTCACTGCAACCTCCAACT
Organism: Avahi laniger; assembly: GCA_963575035.1. Lineage (NCBI taxonomy): Eukaryota > Metazoa > Chordata > Mammalia > Primates > Indriidae > Avahi > Avahi laniger. The sequence continues at coordinate 6,164 of CAUYSK010064923.1, read as the reverse complement.
TCTGAGCTCAGGGATCCTGCTGCCTCAGCCTCCCGAGTAGCTGGGACTACAGGTGTGCACCACGATGCCCAGTTAATTTTTCTATTTTTTGTACAGATGGGGTCTCACTCTTGCTCAGGCTTGCATTCTTAGAGTATTTCAATTTGCTGGAATGAATATTGATTGCAAACTCTCTGGAGAGATTTTTTTAATGCTTTCCACTGAAAAGTGTCTCATGCATTAACGAATCACAGCCAACTTTCTTTAACTCTCCTCCTTATTCTTTAAAGTGTGTCCAATGTATTCGACTATGACTATTCACGTGGCCCTTTACCACTGACTGAAATCTGGTGTCACTGTTTACAGCTTCTGGGAAAAGATTACAAGAATGAAATTCATAGCATCTGAATGTGTGAAAATGAAAACAGAATGATTTCAACTACAGTAGAGAGTTTGAGAAAGCAAAACTTGGCATTCCAGAAGGAAAGTGATGAGATTCAATTAAAGAAAAGGAAACAGAAGCTATTTCAACATTATAATAAGTCATTAAAGGAAAGAAATATGCATCATTTCCTGGGGAGTTTTAAACCTCTTTAAATAGTTATGTGTATGTATATATATAAATATATATATATAGTGAGAGAGTGAAATATTATAATCTCATATACATTTCAGAGAATGCAGATTCATGGTGTAAAGGCTCTAGATGGTTAATATCCCTTCTTTACATTATCTTCACTTCTGAATTCAATGATTGAAATAAATCCACCCTCTGGGAAGTATCCTTTTTCTATCTAGTTCAATTTTTATTATTCTAAAAGATAGCATTTTATGTTGTAAAATGACAGCAGGATGCAGGAAAAGGGCACTGGTGGAATGACTGTGGGCAGAAGTGTTTTCTTGTGTAACAGGAAGTGAGTTTCCTGCTTCCTAAATTGTGGCCCAGTTTAGGGATCCTATAAATAAACAAGGCACACCTTGTTATATACATCGGAGACCCTAACATCAGAAATCAAAGTGTAGCAAAGATTCTAACATCTAGAAGCTTTGGAAGTCAAATTCTTTGCAATAGAGAACATTCTTGTTTTAGCCAGATAACTGTAGAGGGTCCCAATATTGCACAAAGCCTGCACCAGGCATACTTGGGACTAGAAATACAAGTACTGTACTCTACTTGTGGGAATCACTGCTCAATCTGATACTTTTTTAATGCATGAAGAACACTCATCAGTTTTGGTCCAAGACACCACAAACCAATCTTTCATCTTGAATGCTTCGTGTATATTTCCACATTTCCTTCTTTAGAGTTTTTTTGCCCTCTGAAAGGTTTAGATCCATATTTATTATAGAGATACAGGAAAGACCGTTAACTTGATACTTGGGAGCCTGTGTAAAATGCACGGCTGCTCTACATTTTACAGCAAAAACTGAAAAACCAAACACTATTTGAGCATTTTTCTGTTCATGGTTAAACCCAATAATGATTCCTTGCCCCCACCCCCACATCTACCAGGGATTGCAAAACTGAGGGCAACTGCCCTAAAACAGGATGTCTACTGCTTAGAATGTCTCTGGATTCCTACTGTCGGTTTCCCACCTGAAATCACAAGAGAACAGATTCATAGCAAGGAAAGCAATGGGCACTCTGCCACTCCTTGCCGCCTTATCCAACAAGACAATGCTTTAGGTCGGCTCTTCACAGCCCCCAGCAAGCAATCCTGATGTCACGACTAATAATAAGCAATCAAAGTCTATTTTTTTCTTGTTTTATCAAAACTAGCCTTTCCAGCAGAGAAAAGTGTTCAAAAGTATCTCTCAAAAATTCAATATACTATTTGGACCATAGCTCTGTTTCTGTTTCTGATACTCATTTTCATTTTTTAAAAGATAAAGCAAGAGCTAAATAAATTTTATCTTAGACATCACTGAACTTGAAATGACCTCAGAGAGCACATATTCTAAGCACTCATTTTTCAGGTGAAGAAACTGAAACTAAGAGAGGTGAAGTGACCGAGTTCTCCAGCTCCTTATCCGGGCCTTTCACTTCCCATGTGGCTGGTTCTGGACCACCTCAGCATTTGATTCATCTAATCATAAGAAGGGCAATAAATAAATCTCCAAATAAGCATGTTCCTATTTTTATATATATTAGGTATTCATAAACAAAGACAGTTTCCACTTGAGAACTACAAGATCAACGCTATATAGTAGCAGGGTTTCTCACCTAGGCACTGTTGACATTTAAGGTCAGATCGTTCTTTGCTGCGGGGGAGGGAGCTGTCTTGTGCATTCTAGGATGTTCTGCAGCATTCTTGGCCTCTTACCCACCAGACGCCAGTAGCATTCTCCCAGCAAGTTCAGACAACCAAAATGTCTGCGAACATTACCAAATGACCTCTGGGAGACAAAACTGCCCCATTGAGAATCACTGCCCTATAGCCATACACATCTCTCAGCCACCAGGAAGCCTTCAATCATTGCCAAAAGTCAGATGCCAGAGGTCTGCGGTGACCAAAGAATTTGCAATACGTTACATATGGATGGGAGAAGGTGCTTCCTGATTTCCTCTCAGAAAGACAAAGGAGAGACCCTGTCCTGGCACAGAAATGATCAGGAGAAGGATAACCAGAAAAAGAGAGAAAAAAGGTAACAGTAAATTGAGATGAAAAACAATAATAGGAGAAGTGGGGGAAAAAAAAAACAGTGAGAAAGACAGAAGAAAGGGAAGTGGAAGGAAGAAAGAGGTCACCAGTGAGAAGGGTTTTTTACATTCCAGAGTTTGTAGGACAGAGAAACCCATTATAAGATAAAGTGGCATATTTTCATCAGGCATAATTTTTTAAAAAGGCAACTCAGTCTGAGAAAAGGGTCAAGAACTTTCCACCAAGTCATTGTGAGGCTTTGGGAAAAGACCATTGTCCCCAGATGATGGACCCCTCAGGGAGTTCTATGTGAAGCTCTTTGTTAGGGACTCACATGTTTAAAACTCTAAAACCCTTTAAAACAGCTTAGCCTGGAGTTTCACCCACATTAGAGTTCCTGGTGTACAATGAATTCGAATGGGTCTTTAAAACAATGAACATGACTCTTCGCATCCATGGTACAATTTTTTTAACTACTGCTTTCCCAAAACTTATTTCATCTCACAACACCCTCTGGGAAACAGAATAGCTCTGGATGTTTTTCAGACTTTTACTTTCCTTAGAAAGTTAATGTGGCTAATTGAATGGCATCTCTGGTTTTGATTTAATTCTAAAATATGTGGATAATAACATGCCTATTTCCGAATCTGGTCACAAGTCTAAGTTACCCTTGACAAGCTGGCCACTCAATTCTTATAGTATCTCTTCTTTCGTATGTACTCAAAAATACTCATTATTTTAAAAAGGCTCTTTTTTAAAAAATCATTATTTTAATGAGTTTTCATGGAAAAACAAAACTTTTAAAAACTTCTAATCCTGTGATTCTTAAACCTGAAAGTACTTAGGAATCACTTAGGATCTTGTTAAAATGCAGATTCTAACCCATCAGATCTGGGTGGGCCTGAGATTCTGCATTTCTAACAAGCTTGCAGGTAGTGCTGATGCTGTGGCGTCCAGGCTCACACTTTGAGTAAGAAGGCTCTAAATTGACTCCATTCCAAAAAATCACCTATCTGATTATGTTGTTTGCGTCCTGTAAAAACTTGCTATGGCCAACTGGTCACTGTTTACCAGGCAAAGCCCAAACTCACTCGCAAGATATTAAAGCCTCCCATGATAAAACTCCAATCTGGCTCCAGCTCTACCGACTCCCTTCGCCCAACATGGACAGTATGAAGGAGCCACACCAACTCTGCATGTTCCCTCAAATTCCACGGACCCTGCATTTTCCCGATTTGGTCCCACTATCACCTATGCCAGGGCAGCTCTACCACCAAAATCTTCACCGAGCTTCAAGGCACAGCTCAAATGTTACCTCTTCCAAGAGGCCTTCCCCAAGTCCTTCTAGAAACAAAGTAATTTTTCCTCCCACCATACCTAGCACTTGGCATTCAAATATCTACACTGGTATGTCTGGTTTTTTGGAAAGTTATGATCCACCCAGTAAAACTGTGAAACTTCATGGACCCAACTCAGGAGTTAAAAAGATAGTTTTATAACTTCCACTCCCTGGCTCCTAAAGAAAGGAGGCCATCTGTAAATCCTCTGAGGAGTTAAAAATTCCACAGGATTACCCCCTAGACTTCTGGCCCCAAAATGAATATTTAACACCAGTGGTTTCAGGCAGCTGGGTGTACATCTCGTCTACTCGAGAACATCCCCCGATGGTGGCCCCCACCCCTTTCTCATGGATGTTTCCTCAGTGTCTCCTAGAACATTGTCATCAGCATACGATGTCTTCCGCCTTTAAAAAAAAAACACATACAACAAAAAGAAACCCAACCCTCCATCTTATTTCACTATTCCCTTTGCAGCAAAACTCCTCCTCTGAAAAGACTCACTGTCCCCACTTTGTCCCCTTCTTTCTTTTTGACCCACACCTCTAACCACCAAAACTGCACTCGTCAAGGTCACCAGAGACCGCAGTGTTGCAAAGTGGGAGTCACTTCCTGGACTCCTCTCCCCTGACCTATGGGCATCACTGACATAGTTGGGCAACCCTGCCTGAAATCCTTTCTTTGCTTGTCTTCTGGGACACAACTTCTCTTCTCCTCTCCTCCCCGACTCTTCCCAGAAGCTGCTGGGTTCCAGTCTCGTCTGCCCTCTACTTCCCTGACTCCGGACACTGGAGGAACCAGGCTCCGTCTTTGGACCTTCTCTCCTCTCTCTACGCTCAGTCCCCAGGAGGCCCCCTCCGGTCCCATCGCTGGAAATACCTTGCATAAACTAAGGATGCCCAAGTTTACGCCTCCACTCCAGACGTCTCCCTGAAATCTAGACTCACCCAATTACCTCGAAATTAAGATGTCTAGGACTAAATTACTGACACACACTTCCCCCTCCCAAAACCTGCTCCCCCTACCAGTGCTTCTTGCCTCGTAAAGCCGAGGTTCTGTCCTGTCAGCTGCTCAAACCACAGCCCCGGCGCCATGCTCTTCTCTCACGCGGCCCGCGCACTCCAGCTCGGCCTGTCACCAACACCTGCAAGATCCCTGCCGAGGCTGCGCCCTCCACACCTGGGAGGGGTCCCGGCCGGGCCCCTGCTCCCACGCTTGCCCGGTCCCCGCTGCCACAGTCTACTTCCCACGCAGAGCCGGAGCAAGCCTCTTCCAATACACCGGGCGGCGGTACCGGTCTAAGTGCTTCTTACCGTCCTCTGCGTCACACTCAACGTCCTCCCGAAAGTCCCTGAGTCGCCACTGAGCTGCCCTCCCTCTCCCCCTTACAGATCTCAGCCGCCAGCACTCGCTCCGGCCTCATCCACTTCCCCGCGGTTTCGCCAACACCGTTCCTGGTTCCGGCCTCAGAACCTTCTCCGTACTCTCTGCCCGGTTCGCCAGGCCCAGCGCGCACCTCACTCGGGTGCGCTCCGGCTCCCTGTGGGACACCAGGCTGGCCGCCGGGATCAGCGCCCTTCCCCTGCCTCGCTCTCCTTCACGTTTTCTGTGCGTCTCCTTTGTCTTTCTGTCAAAACGGAAACTTCCTATGAGCCGGGACTTGTTTATTTTGGTCCCTTCGCACAGGGCCCGGCGCCCGGCGCTGCCCCGCACGGTTTCACCGGATGCATAAACGAACATTGTGAGAGGATCACAACCTGAGTCTCCGTACGCGTTATGGGAAAAAAATAACGGTAGCATTTCAGAGGAATAAAACCTCTCCTAAACTACCTCCTTTTAAGATACTGTCTCCACTGAGAGCTCGTAACGCCAAGAAACGCCACACTTACTTCCGGATCACCGTCTTGGACTCTGATGAACTCTGGCTCCCGTCTTCGTCACAGCTTGGGCTCGTCAGGTTTCCAAACCTTCGCGGATAAAAACAAAGCAGGCCGGCAAAAACAGTCAATGGTGGGAAGGCAGCTCCATTCAACTTCAACTACAGAGTAACAGCTGTACTTCTCAGGAGTAATTAAGGAAAGAAATGTTTCTGAAATAGCATCGAAAACTGATGTGGTATTATTGACAGTTACTTAATGGGTCTATCTGCATATTCTCAACAGAAAAGTAATTTAACAATTAATCGCACTACTCAAAACCGTCTCTT
>CAUYSK010064922.1:90000-106486 GCA_963575035.1 Avahi laniger | reverse complement strand
CTGTCCAATTAATTTCTTTCTATTTTTGGTAGAGACGGGGTCTCGCTCTTGCTCAGGCTGGTCTCGAACTCCTGAGCTCAGAACGATCCGCCCACCTCGGCCTCCCAGAGTGCTAGGATTACAGGCGTGAGCCACCGCGCCAGGCCTCCAACCTTTTTTTTTAAATAAAAACTCTTTACTTCACACAAGAACATTGAAAGCTAGAAAAAAGATAGTAGTTTGGAAATTGAATAATTTAGAAAGAGAAATAGTTGATTCTTGCCCTGGTAGACTCTGCAAACACGACTTGAGGTGTATGTGTGTGTATATGTGTGTGTGTTAGTATTTTTGTAACCATCTAGCAACCAGGTACAGTACCGCACTATGCATATATCAGGAACAATTGTGCAATAAAAAATAGCAATAGCATAGTCATCTGAAAAAACAGATCAGGAATCAGAAGACTACTCCTGTTGACCCCTAAACTTCATTGTGGATTCCTAGATGATTCAATCTTTCTAGATTTCACTTGTAAAGTAAGAAGCATGGACTAGAAAACTTATAAGCTTCTTTCTAACTCTAGGAGTCCACATTTTAATAATACTAAAATATGTTGATTTATGCAAAGATGCTTTCTAAAATCTGATCTTTACCCTCTAACTTTTATATATGTCAAAGAAAAAAACACTAAAACTGGAGGCAAGTATAATAACTGTTTAGGTAAGGCCTACTTAATAATATTTCAAAGAAAATAAAATCATGCTTCCTCTCAGGAAACTTCTGATTATGATTTATAACACAGCAGTCATTTTATTACGTTGTTTATATTAAATGGTATAGATTTCATCCAACAAAAGCAAAGGAAGTATTGTTTCTGTGAGATATGTGTTATAACCTGTTACTATGCCAACTTATCCCTAGGTATGGGTAATGATAACAAGGATTTGAGACGATAATCAGTTTAGGACCTAAGGACTCAAACCAAAAGGTACACCGGCCTACTCGAATCAAAGAACCTGGTTCCTAGAGCTCTTCTCCCACACTCGACAGATGAAACAAATCTGAAAAAACTTAGCCTTGATGATTTAAAGTCATCAAGTAGAATTCATGAATGAAACATGCCTGCTGTACACCTAGTGATAAGTAGGTCACATAATTGATATTCACAAAGTTTAGTGAACTTGTGATGTCAGTGGGTAGGTACAAAATCTAGGCTGAAGTCACTGGGCTTATGTGTATTTCGTACAGAATGTGTGCATGCCTGTGTGTAATGAGTAGAAAAGTGTATAAATATTTATAAGATATTTATGTATTTACTAAAATGGAATACATTTTCATACCTATGTGCCATCTCTTTTTATGTTTGCAACTTAATATTTACTTTCTTCACCTATAAAATGGGAATTTACAAGTCATTTGCGAATAAATGTACAAACTTGACAAAAGCACCACAGGTGTAGATTTTGAAAACAATTATAATTACTGTGTATAAAGCAAAAATCAGTATCTGTATGGAAAGGATCAAAGTAAAAGCTGAAGCACTTTTATGCAGGTCATTCTTTCAATATGTGGCGAAAAGATGACACCAGAAAAACAGCATGAGAAAGTTGTATTTGCTAACAAATAGGTTTGGGGACATGTAGGTTTGGACATAAGCTACTTGAGGGCAAGACCACTCAGATTTTATTCATCTCCCTATTCCCATTGCCTGGAACATAATTATTCAATAAGCACAAGTTGAATAAATAAGAGTTATTAAATAAAGGTATGTATTACAGGGATCATCCTTTACACTCAAAGATTAGTTTTACTTTTCATGTTCAATGATAATAAACCTGGTGAGCCATAAAGGCAAATTATGTCCTCGGAAGAAAATAAAACTCTCATTAAAGTCAGTAAGGACCATGTAAATACCAGAAAACCCAAGCCTATTGAATTTTTTGTATGTGGCACTTTACAAAGCACTTGGCAAACATTCAAACAACCAGTCAGAGGAAATTCCAAGTGAAACTCAACCCATGTGAGTTTGTTTTGTGAAAGCCAAGTATTTTTATGGCGTGTAACTTTAATTGGTGGCAGATATAAAGTATCACTTTATAGTTATACTGCATGTTCATTCAGTTGTGCATAGAGTTTAGGATATTTGATTAATAAACTTTTAATACTAAGAGGAAATTTTACACTCTTATAATGCTGGGTCCAGTGAGATTGCTTACCCTGTTCTACCCACCTATATGCAGTTTTTTGTTTTTTATTTATTTTTTATTTTTTTTTAGAGATGGGGTCTTTCTCTGTCGCCCAGGCTGGAATGCAATGGCGATCATAGCTCTCACTCCAGCCTCAACTCCTGGACTCAAGTGATCTTCCCGCCTCAGCCTCCCAAGTAGCGGGGATTATAGTTGTGAGCTGCTGCGCCCAGCTATGCAGGTTTATTAGATAAATCCACTGATTGTCTCCATGATCCAGTCTGTTACCTAAAAAACACATCCCCATGTGGAATGAAGATAAAATACTCTCCAGAAATACACTCTGCACTGTTTAGGGCTTAGAGTCACTTTAAACTCTCCAAACAGGCTAACTCAGGCATGTAATTATGTAGGTCCACAATTAGCAGGCACAAACATTACTTTGTGTACCCTTGGCTGTTACAGATTGGCTAAGGACACCAGAAGAAAAGAATGAGACACCATTTTACATTTCTCTCTTCCTGTCTCCCCACTGAGGATATAAAGGTGAAAACCCTCCTTTTTTTCCATCGTGGGTTATCTGAACTGAGATTTATTGCCCTTCTCAGTGTGAAGGCAAGATAATTTGTATAGAGTTAGCATGCTCCTTGGGTATTTCTTGGAATGCTATAGGCTTTTCTTAGTTACATTTGTTCTGTATCTTCTAGCTAATACATTTTCAAAGAAGCAGCAACAAACATCAGTTTAATAAAGTCATTCTGCAATTGGGTAGCAGGATAAAATGCTGGGCACCTCCCACAAATTTCTCCCTTTTCCTTCCACATCTAAAATGCATAACTTCAATTCCCAAGAACTTTAGTTCAGAATTAAATATAATCTTTTTACATAATCTCCATCCCACATCTATAAGGCATAATTGTCATTATTCGATGAACAATAAACATTTATTACAAACCCAATATATGTCAAGAACCATGCTAGCCCCTGTGGGAACACAAAAACAAAGACAACATGGGTTCTGCCATCACCTTATATCTTAGCTCATTTCTTGTACCTGAAAAGTGACAACATGTGATGAAATAATAACCATAAGTGCTGCAGAAGCTTAATACATAAACTGAATCAAATGCAACTAAAACACCAATACCTGGGGGAAGGCTACTGTAAGGTTAAGACAATAACGTATGACAGCCCAGTGCTGTCAGGAAAGGCAGGGTCAAAGAATTATCACTCAGAACGTTTCTTTTCTTTCTCCTTCACTTCAATTTCTTTACAGGTAAAATCAGATTCTAAAAGCATATCGAGGGCCATTTTGAAGAGAGAAAGTTCTCAAAAAGAGCAATATGCATCTTGAAAGGCAGAAAGGAGGGGAGAAATGATTCCAGCTTCCTTGTCCTGCTAAAATGTGCTGTCGGTGGAAGAAAGGACAAAATCAAGTTATATACATGTATATAGATTGCTATACTTATACGCTACGAGTCAAAATTCTCTCTCCTGTGAGCAGCCAATCCCTTACCAGTCCAAGGGCTCCTTAGTTCCAGGTGACCAACCTCATTCGCTCCCTCCCAAAATAAATAGAATCATGCCACCACTTCTTTTGCCAAAGCCTAATAAGCAAGCAATAATACCATTCTAAAACTTTGGGTTTCACGATATGCTATAAATAGCAAAACATTGTGGTGCTGATTCAAATTCTAGCTCAGAGAGAACAAGTGTAACACCAAAACTCTGGATAGATTTTTTTTAGCCCTAATGAAAAGTTTTTGAGTTACATTAGACTGCACTGCAATAAAAAAGAGTAGGCTGGTACTACATGCTAAGACCTTACATGTTACTGCCTCTGGCGGGTAAATGGCATCACATCACACGTGTTAATTTGGAATAAAGAGGTACTAATTCTTATTTTAAAAGGACATTTTTAAAGTCGGGATACCAAAGTCTATCACAGCCATTCACTAAAAATTAATTTTCAATGATTAGGGTCATTTTTTGTTTATTAGGTTTTGGACATGAGGTCTCACTATGTTGCCCAGGCTGGACTCAAACTCTTGGGCTTAAGCTATCCTCCTGCCTCAATTTCTCGAGTAGCTGGCAACTACAGGCACACACCACTGTGTCCAGCTCTAGGGTTGTTTTTTATTCAGAGAGAGAAAAAAATAGATACACACAGAAACACACACACACATACACATACACTATCAAGAGGAAACTCTCAGCTTTCCTCATAAACATGAACATATTTATATTCACATCTAACCTATACTTTTCCTCCTGATTCAGAGAAAGTTCTCTCTCCCTTGCATCTTGAATCTCTCCTTCTCCTCTGCTGTCTCCTCCACAACATACAAATATGATCAAGTCCCTCCCTTAACTCTGTATCTCTTTGGCTATTGTCCCCTCTTTCCTCCTCTTCATTACTGACATTTTTATTCTTTTGAATTTTTTATTGAGATAATTATAGATTCATATGCAGTGGTAAGCAATTATAGAGAGTCCCTGGTACACTTTGCCCAGTTCCCCCCAGTGGTAACACTTTACAAAACTATAGTATAATTTCACAACTAGGATACTGACATTAATACAACTCACCAATCTTATTCAGGATTTCCCAGTTTTACTGGTACTCATTTGTGTTGTGTGTGTATGTTAAGTTCTACATAATTTTATCGCCTATTTAGGTTAATGTGTGTACCACAGTCAAGATACTGAACAGTTCCGACACCACAAGGATGCCTCCTGTTGCCCTTCTATAACCCCCTCCCACCTCTACTCCCCTTCCCTAAGGGGAGTGGCAAACACTCTGTGTCTTCTATTTCTGTAATTTTGTCATTTCAAGAATGTCATATAAATGAAATCATATAGTATGTAATCTTTAGGGACTGGCTTTTTTCACTTAGCATAACTGTCTGGAAATTCATCCAAGTTGTCACGTGTATCAATAGTTCATTCTTTTTTATTGCTGACTGGTATTCCAGGGCATGTATGTACATTTGTTACTACTTAGATTTTTAAAATGGTAGTTTACTTCTCTACTTTTCTAATTCTTGATCCACTACAATTTGATTTGTACCCATACTGCTCCACAGATATGTCATAAGATCATTACAACCTCAGAATTTCCATATTCAATGGACAATTTTTGGTATCTATCATCCCTGGTTCTTTGTGAAGCAACTGACACTTCTGACTACTCATTCCTCCCATAAAACACTCTTCTCCCTTGGCTTCTAGTCAAACTATTCTCTCCTGGTCCTTTTATACAATTTGTTTTCAGTTGACTTTTGTAGATTTCTATTGTCTTCATTCCAGTCTTTACTGTGGACATCCTCCCAGCATTCCATCTTCAGCATTTTCACTTCCAAAATCCTGCACACCCTGCTAGTGTAATTTTCCCCATCCTTATAACTTCTACTGCTCCCTATGTGCTGAAGACTCCAGCCAAGACATTTCTCCTAAACTCCAAATCCATATTTTCAAATGACTAAATGTTTTACCTTCTAAATTTAATGCATCCAAAACTAAACTCCTTACTCCTCACTATGACTGACCGACCTAATTTCAACCACCTCCTCTCCTTCCTATAATCCCTATTTCTGTGAAGAGCTCTATATCCATTTAGTCATCCCAAAACCTCAGACTCATCTCAACTTCTTTTCCTTCACCTTCCACATCTCATTAATCACCAAGACCCATCATCTCTCTCTCTGAAATATTTGAGTTTATCCCCTCCTCTTATTCCCCACTGTCATTTCTTTAGTTTAAGCTCTTATCATTTCTCATTTCTCTCGGATCATCACAACAGCTTGTCCCTACTTCTGGTCTTTCCAGGCCATTCTCCAAATTTTCTGCCAAGGTGTTTTTACCTAGTCACAAATCTGATTTGTCATTTCTACATTAAGATCTTACAGTGGTTTCCCATTGTCTATAATATGATAAAGCCTAACTTCTGAGCGCAACACATAAGGCCCTTCAACATCTGTCCCTTGCCTACGTCTCCATCCTCTCTCACTTCTGGCACATCTACATCCCATGCAGTCATCATCCCACACTACGTGCAGTTCCCAAATGTTCTGTCTCACAAACCAGTGATGTAGGTCTCTGAATGAAGAATCGAGAGTGGTCTCTGAGAGAACCAAGATGTAGCTGGGACTTCCAGGACGTCAAAAGAGTTGGAATCACTAACTGATTTAATATTCAGAGGGAAAAATGTTAAATGTTTGAAAATATTCTAAATTTAAAACAATGAACAAATATTTTAAACATTCAACATAAGATACATCTTGTCTGGATGTATAGTAGCCATCTGGTTACTTCAACTTCAGAGGATGAAATTCAAATACTCTCCTAAACAAATAGGCCAGAAAAAGAAGTGACAAAGTTAATATAATCTTTCTAGACACTTGATTATAACACAAAATGAAGTCTAAATTATGAATTTTTCAGAGATATCATGAGATCTTTTTCTCCCCCAAGAGACTGTATGTCAGAAAAGAGGAAATAAAATTTGCTAAATATTAAATAGTACACATCAAAAATTCTTCAAATATTTGATATTATTTTCTCAGATGTGCAGGATTCCCACATATTTAGTTTTAATCTTTCAGTTTTCTTGCTTTGCCTTTAGCCACTGGTAACAGACTGATCAACCTGCATCCTGGGGCGGTGTATTCCTGTGATTATCCACATGGTAGCAGTGTGTTTCAAATTAAGGTCCCCACTGTGGGAATATAAATGAGTACCCAAAATGCCTGCAGAAAGCAGCTGTTCGTTTTTTTTTTTTTACATATACAAACATAAGAATACTAAAAAATGAGGGTAACAGGATATCGCAAAAGTACAGTGTCCTGTCAAGATAAACAACAAGATACTTGAAGGGAGGAGTAATAAGAAACATGTCAAAGAGAGGCACAAATGGTATTTTGATGTAAAAACAGGAAAAGTTCCTGGTAAAATATTACATACCCATTGTTTTACAACTCAAAATCTGTAAATGAACTGATCTGCATGTATTTAAATCCTGGAAATATATAACTAAAGTTATATATTTTGAGCTATATATTTTGACATGTCAGTCCTATCAATTATATTATATTTTATATAAGTTATACAGCAAAATGTAGCACAGAATCCTTTTGATGACCCTGAATTGATTTCTGACCACTGAGACCCAAGTCAGAACACTGTCATGCTGGGAGAACTGTAATGACAAGTCTAGAAGTTGTGTGTTCTATGAAAAGTATTACTGGCAAATAAGAAAGCCCTTACTTTTAAGGGCTGAGGAAAAAACATTTTGGGAAGGCAGAATTCACAGTGCTTAAAAGAACAGGGCTAGGGTTAGCCTAGGTTCCATTGGGAAAATAAGTTATTTAACCTTTACTTAGCCTCAGTTTCCTTGGCTGCAGAAGGAAACAATAAGAACACCAATATTAATCTGAAGATTAAATGAAATAATTTATTTAAGCACTTAGAACAATACTGACAGTTTTCTGGGCCCTGCTAGTTCCATATTCCATGATTCTGCTAACAATATTAGTGTTGCACAAATATTCATATTTTTTAATTCATAAAAAGGACATCAAGAACAGCAAAGAACTTTGAATTGATAGACACATTTCTATCACTGAATTCATTATTCTGCTCTCTAATCATCTGTTTATATCTGTAACGAGTACAGCACATTAATCAACGTCATGGGCTCAGGAGTCAGATCTGGGTTTTCCAGCTCAAGTTCAGCCACTCAAAAGCTGGATGACCTTGGGTAAGTATGAGGATGACCTCTGAGAAAACATATAACACTTAAAATCAAACACATATATTTTGTGCGTGACTAAAACAAATAGATTTTGGGATTAAGTAATGTAAACATAATTCAAGTACTATATGTATAAAATAAATTACATACATATAGTACATACATATATAATATATAAAATAAATTCAAAGCAAAAAGAAATTTATTTCCCCTCCAAATATTTGATATGATTTTTAAAAAGTAAATAAATGAATTACAGTGATCTGCATTTTCAACATCAAAAGCAGCTAAAAAGACCATTTTTTCAGACTACCTAATGTTTGTCTTAATAGCCAAGACATTCTAAATTTAAGTCTAGAGTTTCAAAGGACTCAGTAAGTTAAACCCACTAGTCGAAATGAACTAGGAGATGATAAATTTGAATGGGTGACAAGATTTAATTTTAAAATTAAATTAAAATTTAATTTTAAATTAAATTTTCCATAAAATATAGTGATAAGTATTCTTAATCTGTGAATAGAAATATGAATTGAAACATACTATCAATAATTCCAAATAAAGGTCTGATGGGGGACATACTACTTTTAAAAACTTATTAAGGGCTAGGCGCGGTGGCTCACGCCTGTAATCCTAGCTCTCTGGGAGGCCGAAGCGGGCGGATTGTTTGAGCTCAGGAGTTCGAAACCAGCCTGAGCAAGAGTGAGACCCCGTCTCTACCAAAAATAGAAAGAAATTAATTGGACAGCTAAAAATATATTAAAAAAATTAGCCAGGCATGGTGGCACATGCCTGTAGTCCCAGCTACTCGGGAGGCTGAGGCAGTAGGATCACTTGCGCCCAGGAGTGTGAGGTTGCTGTGAGCCAGGCTGATGCCACGGCACTCACTCTAGCCAGGGCAACAAAGTGAGACTCTGTCTTAAAAAAAAAAAAAAAAAAAAAAAAAGACTTATTAAGGATTAATTATAATTGCTGTCATTAAATACTTGTTTATAAAATATAAGAATAATTCTAATATTTCCTCTACAATCTTTTTTACATAATGAATAAACCTACTTTTTCTTACAGAGAGAATACAACCTCCTGTCCTTATTACCACAAATTCTGAATTAATATAATAAATTCCATTAATTTTATAAGTAGTTCTCTATGTCATAGATCAGAAAAATCTAAAGCCTAACTATACTCAAAGAAATTTAATAAAGACACAAAGCAAATTTGTTCCTTAACATCAAATGTCCCAATTAATACCCAGGACAGAATGGTATACATTTTAATCTTTCTCTAATCCCCAAACTGACAACCATATGACAATACATTTCCAGTCATATTATTCTATAAAACATACAGCTTAAATTAGGATTAGCTTCTTATTGGATTCTGAGGCAAAACTTTCCCAATGGATAGTCAACATCATTGTACAAACAAGACCTATCTACCAGGAGAATAGTATCTATTCAAGTACATAATCAAGTTCTAAGTTATAAAGGTGAGTCAAGCAATAGCTGCAAAAGAAATTCAAGGGATGATGGGTTGAATTTATTGGAGAAGACATGGAAGCCACAGGGCTTCTTATGAGTGTTGGAAAACGGCAAACATTTAAGATAAATGCTGATGGCTTGTGAAAGAGGCCAGCCTAATAAAAGCAAAGGGTTATGTAAAAGAGAAGTAGAAGATTATGATTGGAAGAGTCTTAAAAAACAAGCAAATGAATATGGACTTGATTCAATCGGCAATCTGCAACTGATGTAGGATATGAGAAATACATGACAGAAGTATGAGTTGAACTAAGCAGAATAAAACATCTCTACCAAATGGTCTCTAGCAAATGATTCTATCAATATAGTATTTTATGAAATCAATCTGGCAGGATGGAATTGGGGGCATGAATGGAATTTCAGAGACCTTTTAGTTTAGGAGGCAGCCACAGTATCTTCTTGTGATGAAGACTCACACTAAATAGCTGCATTGAAAGTAGGTATCTTCAACTCATTCATTTACAGATATTTACTGAAGGCCTGTTATATGCTAGGCATTGTGCTAAGCACGGGGCTTACAATGGTTAAACATGGTCCCTTCTCTCGTGGTGCTTACAAACAGTGAGGAAGGTGGGCAGAAAAAACAAGTAAACAAACACAAACATTACAAATTGTGATAAGCACTATGAAGGAAACAAACAGGGATGGAGAATAGCACAGGTAGCAGGAGGAGATGGATTTTAGAAAGGATGCTCAAGGAGGCCCCTCTGAGGAGATGACAGATGTTTAGGTTGAAATCTAACGATGTGAAGGGACAAGGGGCAAGAGTAAGAATGTTTTCTGGCACAAAGAACAGCATATATAATAGCAGGGAGAAGTCTGGTTTGTTCAAGGAACTTGAGCAAGATCAGTGTAGCTGGAGCACAGTGAGGAAGAGAAGTTATGACGTAAGATGAGACCGGAGAGGCAGCAGAGACTGACCGTACGAGGCTTGACTTCAAGGCAATGGGAAACTACTGGAGGATTTTGATCAGGGAAGTGACATAATATGTTCAAAAAAATTTAGAGGGAAAAACTATTGAACTGGTAATAAATTAGATATAAACAACAGAAAATACACCTAAAGCCCACTTTTAAAAAACAAGTAATTTGTGTTTTAAGACTGAAGAACCTGTGGTATAATAATCCAATACACTAAAGTCATCACTAAAAACAGGTTGAAATAATTTCAGTTTCAACTTACATGAACTGCACTGATTAAGCTCTTACTAGTACAAACATATTACAAACCAGGAGTGTCCTAAGTGAGAACAAGCATGCAGGGTCAACCAAAGGAAAATACCCTCATCTCTTACTCAAGAAATACAATACATTCAATAGAAAGTATTCACAAGGTATGTACCTGTGAGAAAATCACTGAGATAAATTCGAAAGACAACTAAACTTGCCTGTTTGTAGCCCTGATTGACTTTGGACAAGTTGCTTAATCTCTCCACACTGATTCCTATACAATGACACACACTAGTAGCTCACAGAGTTGTGTGGATTAAATGAGTCAATGTATGTAAAGTGCCCTGAAGAGTATTTGGCACATAGCAAATGCTCAATAAATGTTAGCTGTTGCTATTATTGCCATGGTAGAGATGTTTTATTCTGCTTAGTTCAACTCTTACTTCCGTCATGTCTCTCTCAAAATCATTCAGTTGGTTTTGAATAATCTAAATAATTTCTATTTTTGTGTAGGGGCTACCTAGACCAGGGATGGACGGTAAATTTTTTTCAGCTTTAATTTTCAGACAGATTCTGTCACAACTACTCAATTCCACCTCTGTAGCTTGAAAGCCATCACAGATAATAAGTAAATGAATGAGCATGATTGTGTTCCAATAAAACTTTATTTATAGGCACTGAAATTTGAATTTCATATTATTTTCATTTGTCATGAAATATTAGTTTTGATTTTTTTAAATCATTTAAAAATATAAAAACCACTCTTAGCTTAAAGGCTATATAAAAACAGGTGGCAGGCTATAGTTTGTCAATCTCGATATTTATAAATACAAAACCCTTTTAGTCATAATTTCTCCATATGTAAAACCAAAGTGAATGTAATCAGCTTTCCTAACTTCTAAATGTTCAAATTACAAAATTTATTTTCACATGAGGAATCATATCTAACTCATGGGCTCGATATTTTCCCCGACTTGCTCCAGTCTAACATACCACATAAAATATCATGGCTAAAATAGTGCAAAGGATTATTGTACTAAGTGTCATTTAGGTCTGAGGCCATAGTGTTTGAAAGACATGTTTACACAATTGAAAGGTTACAGAGATCCCTGTAACACAAAAATTTCTATTATTTTACAAAATAACTAGAGCTATAGCCAGTTTGTCATTAACACAACAAAAGACATTTATCTAGCCTCACTAAATCCCTGCAAACAGACATAATTGTAATAAAAGAAGACAAAGATAGAAGCTTATTTCTCAGCAATTACAATCAATACAAATGTGATCCTCCTACACTTTGCAAAACAGTGTATATTACCTAACATTAGCTTTGAACAGAGGATAATGCATCTATTAATAAAATCCAACGAAAAAATAATGTTTTGTGGGGTTGTTTTTCCCCTAGTAAAAAAGATGAAGTCTTTCTGAAAAAAAAAGGGCATCTTTGCCCACTTTGCATATAACTCCAATCCATAACAGTAAAAATTCTATATATCTGTTAAAAGAAGATGAAAGTGCAAGTGCCAACCTGAGTGCTACTGCTCCTTGCAGAGATATTTGCATATTTACCTGCAACTAAAATAGCCAATGAATCAATTTTGCAAAAAATCCTTAGTTCCAAGGGAGGCTTATTAATGGGAACCTTTTAAAAGGAAGGTATCATCCCTAGACTTGGTGAAGCTGCCATTTTTTATGCCATTTAAACATTGAATCAGTGACGACTCCTAAATAAAACACACGGCTTTAAGTTTAAAAGCTAAGACTCAACTTTTCATACTTCCTTCTGCTAATCCATCACCAAGGCCCATGATTTGACCTCCTAAAGACCTCCATCACCTCTGTCTTGGTTAGAACCTCCACCACCTCTCTAAACCAGTCATTGTCATCTCTCCTCCAAACTTCTGTAACAGCCTCCTAGCAGCACCTACTCTCATCACTCTCCTACACACTGTTCCTCACGCTACAACCATTCTTCAAACCTCAGCCCAAGTGTTTCTTCCTCAAGGAACCCTTCCCTGATCTCCCGCACTAGGTCAGTTTCCCGTTAGCATCATGCACCTCTGCTTTACGGTATATGCTTAACAGATAATATTGGTTTTATTTGCTTGTGTGCTTATGTGATTAATGTTTATTTTCTCCACTAGACTTTAAGCTTCATGGCGGTAGGGTTGATGGATTCCCAATACCTGGCATAATCCTGGCACATTGCAGGAGTAGGATGATTTTACTGACTACTAAATATGCTATCAGACATTATAGTATCATACCATTTGTATATTTATATACATGTTGGGAATTTCTTGTTGGTACTGAAGAATCATCCAGTGATTACTTAATTGATAGTTAATATAAGATAGTGATAAACCTCAATTAGCCAGAAAGTCTGATTTACTGAAACAAAATCAGATATAAATCACCAAATGCTACATCAATTACAATAAATAAATATTATCTTAGGCATCTTCTGAAGAGATTGGTTAAACATTTGTTTTTGTTTTTATTAAAAAAACAACAAAAAGAGTTGTATTAAATAATACGCTTCAGAAAAATGTTGCTATGGTCTAAATATGTGTCCCTACCCCCACCCCCAAATTCATAAGTTAAAATCTAACCCTCAAGATAATGGTATAAAGAGGTGGACCCTTTGGGAGGTGACTAGTTATAAGGGTGGAGTCCATGTGAATGAGGTTAGTGCCCTTACAAAAGAGGCCCCATAGAGCTACCTGCCCTTCCACCATCTGAGGACACACAGAAGGCACCATCCATGAGAAACAAGCCCTCACCAGACATCAGATCTGCTAGCACCTTGACCTTGAAATTTCCAGCCTCCAACTGTGAGCAATGAATATCTGTTGTTTATAAATTACCCAGTCTGAGGTATTTTGTTATAGCAGCCCAAATGGACTATCCAAACAACAAAGAATATCCTGTTTGTTCTCTCTTCCTTCCCTCCTACCTTTATTTTGATCTTCCTCCAATCCATACTGTTACTAGGTTGGTGTTTTGGGGGGCAAATGTGACTCCCCTACCAATTGCTCCCACCAATATTTCTCTGATTATCTCTGAACTCCTTAGCAATAGATACAAGACCCACCAGAATCTGAACAAACATGCTACTAATCCAGCATCAACCAGCCCACTGTCTGATCCTTTACTATTTAACTCACACTCATCCTTCGGGAGTGAGCGTAAGCATCATCTCGTCCAGGCTGCCTCCCTCTGGACTGGAAATCCCTCTACAGACTCCTCTCTATTAGAACCCTTCCAGTGGTGTGCTGAAGCCACCTAGAGCTGGATCAAGCCGATTGTTAGCATCTCTTCCCACCCCCACAGTGACATCATCTTGGTTGCTAAAGGGACCAAAAATCCAACAGCAGATGAAGAAAGAAATCTTATCTAAACTTCCCTTCTCTGACTAGAACAGAGCTTTACGAAAGTCAGCTGCCACAACTCCACCCTTACCCACTCACTCCCCATTCCCCCATCTCCAGTCAGGGAGGCACCAACCTTGGGCACCAGGATATTAAAAAAAAAAAATTGTGTAAACAAGCCTCGTCAGAACCTTTTATCCTTTGATGCTCTAAACACCGTCCTTTTGTTAAGTTGGTATATAAACCTTTACCTCTGACTATTCAGGGAGTTACCTATTACCGAGTACTCCCACAGATGTGCGAATAAACCTTGTCTTTTCTCCTGTTATTCTGTCTCTTGCCAGTTAATTTCCAGGACCCCAATCATTCCACGCTAAATCAGTAGAGTAGAAGTTTTTCCTCCATGTAGGAGTATTTATGCAATGGAAATCAGCGAACGCTACAAACCAGGCTTTCTTCCTCTGTAAGACCCAGTGATCAAACATCTACCGGGATACCACAGCCTATCACCCTGCATTCTAATTCTCCATGTTGCAGTCTGTGCACCCCCACCTGAATCTGTTTCTAAAGGAAATGGAGCATTCATGTTTATCTCAAAGTCTGATCTACCTGAACAAAACTGGATGTAAATCATCATGTGCTGAATCAAGTCACAACAAATAATTATCAACACAAGCATAAGACTGACATGGGGCAGGAGTTAAAGCTCACTGCTGAAGAGTAAACATAACAATAAATTACAGGGAAAATTATTTTTAAAATATTAGGCATCTAGAGTGAGGTTTTTTCCTCTCCTATTAAAAATGAATTCCCATGCTTAAGTATTAAGGGGGGAGTATATTGCTGTGTGTAATTTACTTTGAAATGCATCAAAAAAATAAGATGAGTTGATGAATGAATAGAGGGGTGGAAAGCTGATACGTGATAAAGCAAGGTCAGGAAAATAATGATAAAATCTAAGTAGTGGATATACAGGTATTTACTGTAAAATTCTACCAATTCTTTGCAGTATGTTTGAAAATTTTCATAATAAAATGTTGGGGCAAAACTGAAATGTCATTTTTTGCTCATGAGGTGTGCAAATAGTTTTTACCTTCATTAAAAGTCTATTAAACACTTTCAACATACCCAAGTTATGGAAGAAGAACTATGTCTTTAGGATTTTGAGGAAACTAAGTTTTAAATACAACACTCAAGCCTTCCCCTGACATCTGCGGGCCTAGAACAAGAATATAAATGGAGGCCCGCATAGCATATATCTAAATATTAAGAAGTTACATGACAACCTAACAAAGCTGTTAACTAAAACATGGTCTACCCTCCAAACTTAACAAATATACACTATCATAATAATGTGGCAGACCATGATCAAATTTAGAATCTTAGACTCCTAAGAGTTCCACATCTCTTTTTTCTCCACTCTTGGTTCTATCTCATACCCAAAGGAGTCTTGTGCACATGCCCACCCTTCCATGCTCTGTCCACATGTCCCTGCACACAACCCATAGTTACCGTTCTGCCTATGGATATACACAGCAATAATATGCTCCACTTACCATAGGAAAGACCCATGGAAGAGGCCCGAAAGGCCCTAGGAACAAGCTGGGGGCCATCTTGACAGGGATTTCAGGGACCCCGTGTACCTAGAACATAGTCTAGAAGGTGAGCTAAAATGAAGTACAGACATGAGTTGGGCACCTCCCTCTTGATCCCTGGGACTGCAAGTCAGGGTACGGCTAGAGACAGAACCAATTCGGGCACTCTAAAATATAGGACCCGGAGCAGGGACCCCTCTTACCTGGGTCTAAGGGCTGCATTGGCAATTCTACACAAACTATTTGGTAATCATGATGCGAGGAATCAGGACAGTGGGTGGGGGGATTTCTTTTTAACTAAAATTAGAATTTAATATAAAAAAGTTAAATTCATTCATTCAACCAATACTCATTAAAGACCCACCTTTCTAGAATTGGGGATATCATGTTGAACAAGACAGAGTCCCTAACCTCACAGAAATTACATTCTAGTGAAGAGAAACAACTAAATAAACATAAATAAGATAATTTCTGATAATGGAAAATGTAAAGCAGGCTACTGGGATAGAGAATGATGACAGAGGTTGGGATACTACTTTAGGCAGTCTGGGAAGATCTCTCTGAAGAAGTAACCAATGTACTGAACTGAAGGATATTAAAGAATCATTCAAGTCAAGACAGAGAAGCAGGAGGAAGTGGAGAAGAGCTCACTCCAGGAAGAACAACAGTTAGGGCAGGTGACCCACGGCAGAAGGGAGCCTGGAACCTTCAAAGGGTGCATGTGTGCATGCATATGTAAAGGAAAAAGTTCTTAATTATAATAAACACAGGCCCTAGCTAGAGCAGGTCACAGCCTCTTTAGTATGTAAATTACCTCAGTCTATATCTAAACACATACTTTCTCCACAAAATGACAGTTGTAGAATACCTTGTTTTACTGAGCATATAACTCTGA